>JAJPUD010012637.1:0-48356 GCA_023553655.1 Myrmecobius fasciatus | reverse complement strand
GTGTGACTATTTGAAAGTTCATAATCCCAATGCAGGAGAATTGGAGACTGGGGGGGAGGGTACTTAAAAAATTCCTATGAAATAGAAAAAATAAAAATGCAACTAAAGCTGCATTGAAACACCTTCAAAAGTAGCATGTTTTCTCATGGATTGATAGTTTTTAAAGTATGGACCCCTTTTTATTATCCCTGGATTTCTCAATTTCTGGACACTACTTCCAGCAATGACTATTTCCTTTTCCTTTTAAGATGATGACTATTCACCACCTAGTAAGAAACCAAAGAACACTGAGCCAGTCAATGAGGCGGCCAATGCTGGAAAAAGAAAAGTGAGGGAATTCAATTTCGGTAAGTTTTACATTAAAACAATGATGTGATTTTCCTTTTAATTTCTTGTCCTTTATTTGGGCTGTGGGGAAAAAAAGCGAATTAAACACATGTAGAATTCTCTGAACCACACACTCAAAAAAAGTTATTGCTGCAGAATAATCTCTGGGAGCCCTTCACAGTAGAGGCAGGAGAGGATCCCCATGTGTTGGAGCACGCTTTCTGGCAACAAAAGCTTTGTAAGCATTTGGGGACTTCCAAAGGGCAGTTGCCAACCTAGTTAAAAAAAGGGTTTTGAAAATCTGTAGTAGAAATGGGTGTAGCATCCATACATCTGACCTTGGGAAAGGGAGTAAAGGCTAAGGAGTCTCCTGCTCATGGTCAGTGTCAGTGATGGCAACCAGAGCAGACCACTGTGAAGAAGCCCGAGAGGGCTGGCCAGAAAGGGGATCGCCTTGGGTGGAAAAGTGGCTTGATGCTGATGCACCTGCGAATTGAGCCGGATTGATAACTCTCTGGCCAGTAGCACCTTCTTGTGAATGAGACCTCGGTCCTTTAATGTGGCCAGGAGCTGTGGTGTTTTACCAGAATGGTTTGGCTTTTGTCTTATTCCATTTGAATAGTAGGACATTTTGCCTTATTAGGCCTATATAGCCCCAAAGTAGTAGCCATTGCATAAATCTTTGAAGTGAAATATTTTTTCAAAAAAGATTATCCAAGCAATGTTGAAAATTCAGTATTCTTCTTGGCCTAAATCTGCTCTTCTTTAAAAGGTAATTTTGCATATAAATTGTAAAAGTTTTTCTTGTTAGTTCTTTACCAGTCTTTAAGTCTTTATTAGGATTACTGCTCTAGATTACTTGAATTTAGCTTAAATTTAGTGGTAGAAGGAAAGAAAGGCATTATGTAGTTACAAAAATACAGGCATTCTCAAGTCTGTTGATTTCTCCTAGTTAGCATCAACTATTGAATTTGTATATTTTACATCATAAGGCCTGTAATGGTGGCCAAAAAATGTCATGGCTCCTTCTGAGTATGTTATGTGCAGCTAAATCATTTTGAAGTTGTTGTTCTAAATGAGGTCAATCTTCCCATTCAACTTAAAAGCAATTTCTGCTTTTTATGTCTTAATTTTTCGATAACAAATGCTTTGCCTCTTGATAAATGACATTCCTGTTGAAGTGACTGAAGGGAACACATTCATGTACTTAGCATAGCATGTTTTTTGCATTTTTAAAAACATCTTGGCATTTTCACAAGTTTAGGAAGAATATTTTAAATATTTCCTCTTTTCTTACTGGAAATTGTTATTTATTAGCCAAGTAGGCCATACCATCTTTTTATTTTTAAGTATATTAACACAGGAAGAAACACATGGTTTAATTACAAATAAACAAACAAACAAGCAAACTGGCCTGGGAGTTTGGAAATTGGAATCTAATTCTAATTGCCACCTGAAAGTGGGCATTTGAAACATTGTACAAATGCCATAGTCCTTTCTGTATGCATTTTTATCTATAGGAAAGTAAAAAATGCTGCAGAAATCTGTAGGCCGAGGAAGTGTCATTTTAATCACGGTGCTGAATGATTTCTTCAGAATTAACTCACAGGCTCCCCTCCCATCTGAGGGAGATGAGATTGCATCTTAGCTTCCAGACCTGGTTAGGGGTTCATTCTCTAATTTTCTGATGGAACCTTTCTCTATTTTCAGAGAAATGGAATGCTCGAATTACTGATCTACGAAAACAGGTTGAAGAATTGTTTGAAAGAAAATATGGTACGTTGAAGTTAAAGCTTCTTAAACTGTGTTTAACTCTTGAAATTCAGGCTTATTGTCAGTGAATGTTACTTTGTAGACCTGTTTCATGTGCCTGTATTCCCGGGGTTGTGTAAAAAGAGATCACAAATGGGAAGAGTTTAAGAAGGCCTGGTCTAAGTCACCCAGACTAATTTTTATGTGGGCTCTGTATTTTGTCTGGCAGCCCTGGGACCACCCTCACTCAGGGCTGAAAACTGAGAGCTAGAGGATGGGTCTTTATTACAATGGAGTCACTGGCAAATGGAGACTGGTGAAGAAGCACATATGAGAGTCTTTGAAAGAAGAAAGGGAGGCAAACATCTTACTGGCTTTTTTATTCCAGAAAGAGCAGTTTGTGTCTTCTTCAAATCTAAGAAATAGTTGGTCTGCAACAAAGAATTTTGCTGTCTTCCTCAGTCGATAGTTCCCACAGCCAGTCTTCTTTATTTTAGCATTTCCTAATCAGAGAAATGTTTCTTTTGCATTTGACTGTTGACAATAAACATTATCTAAGAATAAAATGCCATTAATAGATTAATTTCAGCTTGAAAATCTGCTTACTATCTTTGCACAGCCAGGAATATTTCCTTTAAGAGGAATACCCAGACCTCATAAAATGGAATCTGTTAGTACTTGAATGTCTGAAATGAAATTCTGAATTAATGAATAGCTAGGTCATTTCTTCATATTTTTTTTAAAGGTTTTTTTTTCTTAATCAGCTTATCTGGTATTGTTTTATTAAATTCTTTTCAACAACGCTCCCAATCTTTGTTTTTCCCAGTTGCTATAGGATGTTGGCTATTGCTTTTGTCCCACTAAGAAAAAATAAGCAAAAATCCAAAAACTAAAATGAATATGTATACTTACATATTGGCTTCATGTGTAATGGCATTTTAAATGCATCTATTTTGGTCTACATTCTTTAAAAAGCAAAATTTACTTGGTGTTTTAGTTTTGGCCGAAAACTTTGACTTTATCTGCTTAACTCCAGAACACCAGTTATTTTTGCATAAAGGCCACTAAAACTGATTATTTGGCATTAAATAGGATTGATTTTTCAAAAGGCTTGAAAAATCTTCCTTCTTAATGATTTTAGACAGCTTTGCATTTATCCCTTCTGACCCGAGTCTTATTTTTTCTCTAAAGCTCAAGCTATAAAAGCCAAAGGCCCGGTGGCCATCCCTTACCCCCTCTTCCAGTCCCATGTTGAGGACTTGTATGTGGAAGGCCTGCCTGAAGGGATTCCTTTTCGAAGACCATCTACTTATGGAATTCCTCGTCTGGAAAGGATATTGCTTGCAAAAGAAAGGATTCGGTTTGTGATTAAAAAGTAAGAATTGTTTAGATTCATATATTTCTTTTTAATCAATAACGTACATTTTATAGTTGACTATTGAACTCATTGCTGGAAAAAACAAAATCTGTATTTTAGAAGGGCCTGGGTTCAAATCCCAGCCCTTTTGCCTAATAAGAGCGCTCTCTTCAGTTTATCAGCAAAATAGGGATCAAACTATTTGTATACTTCATTTCATTGAGTCATCTCTCGAACCTGAGGGTAAATGCATAGAAAGTGTTTTCTTAGTGGAGCTCTTGTATAGAGGAATCCAGTCCTTGCTTAGATGTTCCTTGGGACAAAGATGAATTTCTTTTCTGTCTGTTTTTCTTGCCTAGAAGGCTGATTTTATACGTTAATGATGGAGACATAGCTCTTGTCTGCCCCAGTTTTTTCTTAAACCATTTTGAATCTCATCAGTTCCTATTAGTATTTCAAATTTTGTTCTTCACCATCTTTAAGGTTTGTCAAGCTATTTCACTTAACCTGTGGTACATAAGGGTGATCTCTGATGGAAATGATTAAAGCTTTGAAGGAATTTTTTTGTTTTGTTTAATAGTAGCTTTTTATTTTCAAAATACTTGCAAAGATAGCTTTCAACATTCATCCTTGCAAAATCTTGGATTCCAAATTTTTCTTTCTCTTCCACCCCTTTCCTTAAATGGCAAGTAATCCAATATAGGTTAAATGTGCAATTTTTCTATACATATTTCCACATTTATCATGCTGCACAAGAAAAATCAGGTCAAAAGAGGGGGAAATGAAAGGGGAAAAGCAAACAAACAACAAAAAAGGTGGAAAATGTTATGCTTTGATCTACATTCAGTCCCCACCGTCCTCTCTTTGGATGGAGATGGCTCTCTCCATTACAAGCCCATTAGAATTGGTCTGAATCATCTCTTTGTTAAAAAGAGCCAAGTCCATCTGTCTGATGGAATTTTCCGTAAAATCTCATCTTCAGTTCATACAAATAATGTGGCATGCAGGTCTGTTTTTAATTCAAAATCTGGGCCTGAATAGATTGACTTGGTACAACCTGATTTTAAGGAGTATTTTGTGAAAATAAACGAGGCTTAAAAGTAGAGTTAGAATATGACTCTTAAAAATATTGCTGAAGGTACCTGTCAGATTGGCTAAAATGACAGGAAAAGTTAATGATGAATGTTGGAGGGGATGTGGGAGGGCTGGGACACTGATGCATTGTTGGTGGAGCTGTGAACGGATACAGCCATTCTGGAGAACAATTTGGAGCTATGCTCAAAAAGTTATCAAACAGTGCATACCCTTTGACCCAGCAGTGTTTCTACTGGGCCTATATCCCAAAGAGATTTTAAAGGAGGGAAAGGGCCCCACATGTGCAAAAATGTTTGTGGCAGCCCTTTCTGTAGTGGCAAGAAACTGGAAATTGAAAAGATGCCCATCAATTGGAGAATGGCTGAATAAATTATGGTATATGAATACTATGGAATATTATTGTTCTGTAAGAAATGACCAGCAAGATGATTTCAGAGAGGCCTGGAGAGACTTACATGAACTGATGCTGAGTGAAATGAGCAGAACCAGGAGATCGTTATACATGGCAACAACAGTACTATATGACGATCAATTCTGATGGACATGGCTCTCTTCAACAGTGAAATGTTTCAAACCACCTCCAATTGTTCACTGAAGAAAGCCATATACACCCAGAGAGAGGGATGTGAAATGTGGACCACAACATAACATTCTCATACTCCTTGATTGATGTTTGCTTACATTGTGTTTCCTTTATCTGATATATCGTTTGTGTAGACAAGATTTTTCTTGCACAACAATGACAAGTTTGGAAATATGTATACATATATTCGATTTACCAATATTTTAACATAATTAATATGTAGTGGATATCCTGCCATCTAGGGGAGGGGTCGGGAGTTGGGGGAAAAATTTGTAACGGAAAGCTATGTAAGGGTTATTGTTGAAGAATTACCCACACATATGTTATGCAAATAAAATTTAAAAAAATTTATGTTGAATTTGGAAAAATAAAATAGTATCAAAATTAAAATATTTGAGTTAAAAAGTATATGTTAAATTTAACAAAATAGTAACAAAAATAAAATAATAAAATAAAACAACAACAACAAAAAAATATTGCTGAAGGGCAGTTAGATGGCACAATGGATAGCACACTCACCCTGGAATCAGAAGGACCTGAGTTCAAATCCAACCTCAAACACTTTTAACACTCACTGGCCTTGCCCCCGAAAAATTGCTGAGTATTGTCTCTTGATGGGATATGAATGTTGTAATATTTTCCGGGTATAATGAGAATGTTGAAATGCATAACTATGTACAGGAGGTGCCTTCCTTCTCTCCCTCCCTCCTCTCCCTCCATTCCCCCAATCCTTTCACCTCCCCAAGAGTATCTTGGGAGGAGGGGGGCATTTTAAAATCTTGATACTTATAATCTTATCCCTTAAAAACGGCCTTGGCTTGTGGAGTTAGTTCTCTGTGCTGTGATCTGAGCATCTTATAAAAAAGGAGTGATGAGGAGACTTAATAATTTATGATTTGGATTCCTTTTTTTTTTTTTTTTTTTCTGCTGCCTTAAGTGTCCAGTTGGGCCTAAATACTAGGCATCCAGATTGTGTTTTTTTTTTTTCCTATCACTATCTGTTTTAACAGTTGAATAATAATTAATTTTGTGAATTTCCCTTGTTCATTAGTTATTTCCTTTTATCTTTCAGACATGAACTTCTCAATTCAACACGAGAAGACTTACAGCTAGAAAAACCAACTTCAGGAGGTTTGAGTTTAATATTTCTTATACCAAATCAAAAAGTATTTTTGGGCCTTGACCAACACTTGGAACACTTTTATTCTTGTTCTCGTCTGAGTACATCTTTGTCTTAGATTTATTAAACTGTTCCTGTGTATCAGGTCCTGGACAAGCACTAGAGATACCAAAAATAGAAAATGAGTGTCTTTTCAAAGAGCATACGTTCTAATGGGAGAAGACAGGGAGTGAGATAGAAGGGGTGGGTGGGATTCAGGGCAGCTGATTGTTGGAAAGTGGAGCAGAAACCAAAGAAAGCCAGTCAAGGTGAAGAAGAGGGAAACAAGAGGCAAGGCTTTTTTTTGAATCTTGGGAATCATGACCAGTGAGATGGCATGTAGGAGCGACACCTGGTTGTCTCAGCCACTATTATGAAGGATGAGGTTGTTGGTTATTATGGTTTCTTAGGAAGGTGAAAATTGACAAAGCTGGAAAGCAATCAGTTGATGTGAGTAAGCCGAATGAAGTCATTTGGAGGAGCGTTTTTCTTCAACTTAATGAATTAAGAAACACTCCCCCCTCCCCCTTCCCCACCTTGGAAGAGCTTTTGCTGGTTGCTTCAGCAAGACAATGCCTGTCAGGGGAATGTGCTTATTTTTGGGAAAATAAGCAACCCAGGAGTTGTGTGCTCGCCAGTGTTTCGTAGGCATTGGGTTCTAAGCTATACAGTTAATTGGAAGGATTTTTCCAGGAGCTAATTCCAAGAGTATTAAGTGATTGTTGTGAAGTGTCATTTTCTAAAGAATATCTGCTCTAAGAGCATCAGATAGCTCAAGACAAATTGTTAGGGCCTGAGATAACTCAAAAATGATGCCTCCAATGTATGGAGTTTTTGTCATTTTTAAAAACAAGCAATTCTGTGATTGTCTATTTGCCCTTATTACTGTTGTAGTGAAAGAAGAATGGTACGCCAGAATCACCAAATTAAGAAAGATGGTAGATCAGCTGTTCTGCAAAAAATTTGGTAAGCACGCAGTCATTGGTTAAAGTCTGTCCTAAAGGAATTTCATATGAAGAGTTAGCGATCTTGTGAACCCCCCCCAAAAAAAAATCCATCCATCTTTCTATCACTCTGTTAATTTAGTTTCTTTGCCATGATGCTTTGAAGAAGCAGTAGTTAGTGCAGTAGACAGAATAACAATACCTCATATAATGTCTGCATTTTTTAAAACTTGAAAATAATGTTCAGATTAAACAAACTGAGAAAATTTAGGGTATTAAATGATGGCTTTTCTTGTATCTATGCTCCATCAGATTTAGGAGTCGGTCAGGTTCCTGCCATGTGCTAAGCATTAGGAATATAATGAAAGACAAAGAAGAATCCTGCTCTCCAGAATTTTTTGCTTCTAGTCTAGTTTAGTAAGGGGAAAGGGGGGGAGAGAGACACAACACAAAGCCCATTATGTACTGATGAGGCATAGACCTGACCAATGGATAATTATCAGAGGGTTTGGGGAAGGCTTGGATGAAGCCAGAGAGGTCAGTGGTCAGCGTGGGGGCCCGCGGACAGAAAGTCCAGTAACTCCTCCCCCCCTGCAGTGTATCTCTGGGTGCCATACGTCCGTAGCTGCAGGGCCTCCATGTCGGCTGCTGCCATCCTTGGAGTTAACAGCTTCCAAATTGACTTATTTTTCATGGTTAGAATATTCTGGCTTTGGTTTCCCTGCTTGTGAAAGAGACACTCTTGGTTTTCTGTTTGCACAGCTGAGGCCTTGGGAAGCACTGAAGCCAAGGCTGTGCCTTACCAGAAGTTTGAGGCGCATCCTAATGATCTGTATGTGGAGGGGCTCCCAGAAAACATTCCTTTTAGAAGCCCATCCTGGTATGGGATCCCCAGGCTGGAAAAAATCATTCAAGTGGGCAACAGAATTAAGTTTGTAATCAAGCGGTAAGTTAATCCGGTTGGGGGGGGGGGGTTATTTTGTGTCCCGGCTCCTGTCTCTGCCATCTCTTTGGGAGTTTGAGCTGGTCTCACCTCTTGACCCTGGGATGATGCTGCAGTTGCAGATGTGTGTCTAAGGAGGGAAGCCACTCTCCGATGCCCAGTGGAGGGATCACTGATCCAGACTGGAATGGTGGCTGGGGCAAGGGAACTGGGAGTCCCTTTAGCTCCCCTGCAGCCCTTCCTGGCTGTGTCACTGCTTTAATGAGTTCCTGTGCATCCAAACCAGATGGAGAGACTCTTGAGAGCCTCTCCATAGAATCATCAAAATTCTCAAATCTTAACGCTTCAGATAACTCTTTAGAAAAAAAAAATCATCTGAAGAATGAGCCCAGTGAGTTAGAGCTCCAGCCCTGCAGGACCTGAGTTCAAAGATACTTCATAGCTGTGGGATCTTGGATGAACCCCAGCGGCCTTCATTCCCTCCCCCCAAAAAAGAGAAATATCAAAGGGGGGTAACTCTTGTCAAGGGTCCAGGTTCTGTTAGTTGCTGAAGGCTCTAAGATGTGAATTGAGGGAGTCATTGCCTATCAGGTACATACAGGTTGGCATAAATTTAATTTGTAAGTATAAGGTAGGAGGGGAAAACAGCCAAATTCAGAGCAATTTGTGAAAATGAGGTTGGAGGGAGCCCTTGAGCTGGGGGTTCAGGGTCTTCAAAGAGGGCAGCATCAGACTACACCTTGAAAAGATGGATGAGTAATCTTGATCTGAAAGAAAGAGCTAGATGACCTTCACAGTACCATGGAAGAGATGGAGAGGTTCGTTCCAAGGCTGGCCTTAGAGCTAGAGTTTCTCTTTGTAATACTTAGGCCATTTCCATTGAATCTATTGGCTAGAGGCCCCCCACCTCCTGCCCCTTCCCAGGCCGTTGGATGTCAGATTTAAAAGGGAAATTTAACCTAAATTTCAAATGTCTGTTTTATTAGCATTGTGATTCCTATACTCAATAATTACTGTATAGTTGCATTAAGAAGTTTTAAAATGAATCTGTATTCCTTGAAATTTGTTCTTGTTTTTCACAACTAATTTACTGATGTGCCTAAAATTACAGACCAGAGCTGCTGACTCACAGCACCCCGGAAATAACTCAGCCTCGAACCAATACCCCAGGTAAGACCAAAAAAACATATGTATACAACATAGTTGTATGTAGCACACCTAAGTTATTTACTTTCTCCCTTCTTTCAGTTTTGTTCTTAGCTTGATTTTCTTTGGATCAAAGCATATGATCAAAAATTTATTTTAGGCTCAGGAAATATTCTCAGCCGATCTTTTGAAATCCATGTGTGGTTGGTTATAAGATAACAATGAGCAGAAAAAAATGATTAACTAGTTTTTTATTTTGCTTTCCTAGTGAAAGAAGATTGGAATGTGCGAATTACTAAACTACGAAAGCAGGTGGAAGAGATTTTCAATTTGAAATTTGGTAAGTTCAGATAATGACTGAGCAAATAGGGGAACCCCCACTCTTAGTTGAAGGTTCAGATTCTCATTTGGGGGGTTTTTTTTTGTTTGTTTGCTTGTTTTTTTTTTGTTTTTTTAACTCAATAGTATTTTGTTTTCCCAAATACATGATTAGGCAGTTTTCCACATTTATTTTGGTAAGATTTTGTGTTTCAGATTTTTCTCCTTCCCTTCCTCTTCCCCTTGACAGCAAGCAGTCTGATATAGGCGCAGTTCTTTTAAATGTATTTCCACTTTTGTCATGTTTTGCAAGTCAAAAATCAGATTCTAACTTTGCTTAAGTTCACCTGACATTTTTGCTTCTGAAAATGCTTTTTGCTTGGGTTTGGCCTCCAGTGTGCAAGTAGAAAGCCATCTCCAAAGGAATAACAGGTCACAAAGTGAATTTTTGCCAGCTTGGATTAACAACCACCTGGATTTATTATGTTTGGGGAGGGGAAGATAAAAAACATGTATTAGAGTTTTTTTGTGTGTAAAAAAAAAAAAAATCGAGGCAAAATGGGTCCATATCTGTTTTGTTAAATAAACTACAAGGAATTTTGGAGGAACATTTGCAAATACAAGATAACAAGAGGGAAGCTCGAACTCAAATTGCATCTTGTTCTCTTCACAATCTGTAGCTCAAGCTCTTGGACTTACTGAGGCTGTCAAGGTCCCCTACCCAGTCTTTGAGTCCAATCCTGAGTTCCTCTATGTGGAAGGTTTGCCAGAAGGAATCCCCTTCCGAAGTCCCACCTGGTTTGGAATCCCACGGCTCGAAAGGATTGTCCGTGGGAGTAACAAGATCAAGTTTGTGGTTAAAAAGTAAGTGTCTGACAGCTTGCTCTGTCAGGCACGCTGCCTCCAGGCCCAAAGTGTGCCGCTGCAGTCGCTGAAAGGCCTGACTTGTGCTTGGAGCCTTTTCCATCACTCTTGCCATCCAGCCTTTGTTCAGGTGACCTCCTTGGAGCATGAGTTCACCTTCTTGTCTCACAAGAATTATTTATTTAATCAAGAAAAGTAATAGATTTTTCAGGAATACAGTGGAATTACTGAGTGAAAGGTAGTGCTCCCCTTGGCGTCATCCTTGGTAGCATTTGATGGTTTCATGACCCGCTGATGATTCCCAATTCCAAGGAGTTAAGCCAGCTAGTTGGCAGAATTCTGGGGAAGTCATGGCCCTCCGGCAGCATTAGATGTCATAGCTTTGGGCCTGGCTAGAAGGAAATAGCTGGTGTTCGTGCTGTGTAGGCAGTCTGAGCCTTCTGAAGCTAATTCCAACAGGATTTTCATGGATCCTGTTACGAGTAATAAGACAAAACTCATTACAATGGGAAAGGGCATTACAGAGTAGAAAGCAGCAGCAGCCTGTGGGGGGGAGCAGTGCGGTCACAGTCTGGTCATTTCTGAAACCTTGGGAGGGGGAAGCTTTTCCCTTGGGAGGCACCTGGGGTTCAGTGATTGGTGCCCGCGCCTTCTACGGAGACCATAGCAGGGAGAGCCCCGGGAGCCAGTGTGGGTGGACTGGGGGTCCCCTATACTTTCATGTGCTCTGGCAGGGGGCCTTGTGACATGGGTTGTGATGGCAGAGATGACCTTGTCTTGTTGTCATTTGTAGGCCAGAGCTGGTTCTTTCCTATTTACCTCCTGGAATGGCCAGTAAAGTCAACACGAAAGGTAAGGGAGCGGCCCTCCAAGGCCTTTCTGGAGATTTGGGGCCCCGCCGCAACGGGTGCTTTTCTCCCCATGTCCCTGGGGGCCCTTGCTCAGTGACTGCTTCCTCTACTTTGCAGCCTTGCAGACCTCCAAGAGAGCCAGGAGCCCCGGCAGCAACTCCAAGGTTCCGGAGATTGAGGTGACTGTGGAAGGTGAGGGCGTGCTGCTGCCCGGCCCCTCTGATTAGCAAGAGCCTGGGGAGGGTCTTGAGGATGGGGGATGGGGCAGGGGCTTGAGCCCGCCTCTCCTGCAAGGCTGGGGCTGGCCCGATCTCAGGACTCAGGGTGATGTTGGGAGTGAGGGCAGGGGCAGAGAGGCTGCTCCTCTGGGGGCAAGGCCTGCTGACCAACCTGGGGTAGTGCAGTCTCTCTGAGTGTGGTGCTCCTTTCCCTAAATTGTACGCACAGCAAGTCTGGGGTTTCAGGAGCTCTCGGAGAAAGCCAGACCAGGAGCGCCTGGACTGTGGGAGTCGTCTTGTCTTTCTGTCTTGCAGAAGCCTTGAATCCCTGTTCCCCATGCATTTAGCCTTTGAGGCAGTAGCTGACCCCAGAGAGGTCTGCATTATATGACGTCCTTGACGGGCGTTTGTAGAGAGCAGGATGGTGGGACAGAACGGTCATTTGTCTGTGTCTCAAAGAATGAGTTCTCTCTGATTCTGAGGAAGAAAGGCCTGATGAAGGACCCATGTTAGTTTGGTTCTGACCCTTTTGGGTCTAGAGAAGAAAGAGATGCAAATGTTAAATGTCGCACAAAAATAGGGTATGTACATGTCAGAATAAACTAGAAAAGCAACTTCCTAACGGAAGATTAGAGTCTAGTTGGGGAAACTACTGAAATACGAAGCTAACTAAAGTGGCTGCAAGGGGAGGCTGCAGACTGGTTGGAGGAGGGACTCTTGCAGGCTATGAAAGGGTCAGTCAGCAGGAGACTGAAACATGCTTTATTTGGGCTAGATTAGGGGGTGCTAAGGCTTGGGGGTACAGAGAAAGACTGCCCTGTGGTCCTTGCTCTCCAGAAGTTCATATTCTAATGGGGGAGAACGTGCACATGATTTATTGCCAACAAAATACTGGCCAACTACTATGGAGCTCACGTCTGAGGGGGAAGTCAGACTGGGCTGGAGCAAGGGTAGGTCACCAGGAAAAAGCTTTTTGCAGAAGGTGTGATTAGAAAAAGGCCATGAGACAGAAGAGAGAAGGGAGACCATTGCAGACCTGGAGTGGTCAGCCTGGTCCAGAGATGGAAGGCTGCAGGGATTCTGTATTCTAGTGAGTACCTGGAGGATCCAGCAGGCCCCCGGGGCTCAGTCTCAGCATTTGTCATTTGGTCCTAGAGGTAAATTGGTAGCCCCAGCCCTTCATTGAGTAGGGCAAGGTGGCCAGCCCAGGAGGAGATGCAGAAGGTGGATTGAGATGGGGTTCTGGGAGCCCATCCCAGTGTGCAGTGACTGTGGGAATGAAGGGAAGGGGATGTGTGCTAAGGGAGGTGTTGGGAAGATAGAAGGGATGAGACTTTACAGGTGGGATATTGGGGCAAGTGCAAGTGTTGGAAGGTGACAGGGGGCCCTCAGCAGAACAGGAAGAGGAGAAAGCTTTGGAGAAAAGAGAAGATCATGATGTATCTGGGAGACATCTGGCTGAGCATCCAGTAGCAGTGAGACCGAAGGGCGGCCAAGGCACTCAGGCCAGATCAATCTGAAAATTGTCTGCTGAGAGAGGGCAGGTAGTAAGATCCCCAAGGGAGGAGCAATGAGGGCCACAGCTGGCTAGCAGGGGTGACCTGGTGATGGCCCAGGGAAGGCCTGTTGTCCAGCAGGAGGAGGAAAAGCCCCTGGGCTGGGCAGGGAGGAGGGCCCTGGCTGCCTTTGGACGAGGCAAGTTCACTTGGAAGCTGGAGATGGCCACAGAAGGGGGTGGTGATGGCCGGCCCGGAGAGAAGCTCCTCTGTGCCCGGGCTATGCTATCCCTGGGAGACCCTTCAGGGGAAAGGGCAAGTTCTTGCCTGCCCCTCTAATGGGGAAGAACCAAGCAGAGCCAGGGAAGGAGGTCAGCCAGAAAATTCTGGAGCCCTTGGAATGAAAGGGATGAAGGGGAGAAAAACAGGCAGAGAGCGAAGGGTATTGAGAGGAACAGAGTCACTCGGGCACATTTGCCTTGTCAAAGGGGCCCCTTGTCTATAGGGGGACATCCTGGGTGACATCAGCCATGTGGTGTGAGTCCATGTTTGGAGTGTTTGCTGACAGGAGGGGCCACTGGCACCCCCATTTTATAGATGAGAAAACTGAGGCAGGCAGAGGACAAGATTTGTCCAGGGCCACACAGTTAGGGAGCGTCTTTGATGAAGGACAAGACAAGGTCCTGCAGTGGGACACTGGAGGACGGCCTGTGGCAGTGAAGGCCCCAGCGAGATAAATGCAATATTGAAATGTGGTTTTACTGTGCTATTAAGGTTCATAATATGTTAGTCCTCATTCTCTCATGGTTATTCCTTAGGATCATATTCATTTGATGAATAATCTTTATGCATTTCTAGGTCCTAATAATAAGCCACAAACTACAGCTGTTCGAACTCCGACTCAGACCAATGGTTCCAATACTCCTTTCAAGCCTCGAGGGAGAGAATTTTCATTTGGTAAGCTTTTTTCTGGTAGTTCTGTGGAGTTCATAATTTTTAATTCTGAAACGAAGGGGGATTTGAATAAGACTATTTGCCATCACCTGTGTCTTTAGAAAACTCCATCTGACCTAAGTTCACACCACATCCTCCTTGGACTAGGCAGTCTTGTCCTACTTGATCAAACTAAAGTTGCAAAGGTTGTTAGTGTTTTGTTTAACAAAAACAAGATAGCATGATAGCCTCTTCCTTGAGGTTTGAGATGCCTTGTAAAGACTGCGCTGGAGCCTCTGCTTTTGTTGGTATTGCCCTTGAAAGCAGGAAAATCTCCAGAGTGTCCCGCAGAGACTTTTAGAAATGTTGAATGCCCTCGGAAGATGCTGCATTGTCTTGGATGCTTCTGACTGCTTGGTCAGTGAAGCTGCCATGTTCTTGTTCTTGTTTTCTTTACTTCTCGCAGAGGCCTGGAATGCTAAAATCACAGACCTCAAACAGAAGGTTGAAAATCTCTTTAATGAAAAATGTGGTAAGTGCGTGCTCAAGCTAAGTCAGCTCTTCCCGGCTTTTGAAAATCTCAGAAAAGCAGCTCCACTCCTTCAGAGAATGAATGGCCTAAGTAGGGTAGCCCCCAAAGAAGCCCTTCACACAGTGATCCCAGAATGCTGTTGCCCGAAAACCCGCTTTTGCATGGGGTTTGAGGGGGAAGACTCAATCGTGCCCGTTTTCTTTGGGTGTCCTCCCACCCCCACCCATTTCTTCACACTGTGGCCCAGTGTCATGGGCTCTGTGGGTTGAGGCTTTTCTGCTCTCTTTCAGGGGAGGCTCTTGGCCTTAAGCACCCTGTGAAGGTGCCGTTTGCGCTCTTCGAGTCGTTCCCCGAGGATTTTTACGTCGAAGGCTTACCGGAGGGTGTGCCGTTCCGACGACCTTCAACTTTCGGCATTCCAAGACTAGAGAAGATTCTCAGAAACAAAGCCAAGATCAAGTTCATCATTAAAAAGTATGGCATGAAGCTGATCTTACCCCTTCCACTGAGGGTGCTTTGGCCAGCTTCCTGTAGGGCATTAGATGGGGTCGGATGCTGACAATGGGAAGTGATGGGATGAGACTCCAAACCCCTTAGGTTGTCTGTTCCTCCCCATGGTGACAGGCCTGGGCTCCTCTCATAGGCCATGCCCCTAGTTTCTGGGCATCTAGTTTGGGCAGCCGCTTGCAGACTGGGCAGTCAGTCCTGTTTAATTGTGCCCCTTTGCAAGAATTCTTGCTGAAGGCTGGAAGGTGCACTAACATTGGACATAGGAGAGAAATTGTAATGCTCAATGGTGTAACTGATTTGTTGGTTTGTGGTCGAGGAGACAGGACTTGGAAGGAATTGCAGGTTTTAACTACTAAATACATTTTCAGTTTCACTTGCCCCTAATATCCCTGGCCTTTCGAAAACTAGAGATAATTAAGAGTGGTGTGACTAGCAACAAAGGCTTATTCACTTTATGTTGTATGTATTTTGAGTCTTTGGAACAAAAGTCTGCTATTGTTTGGGTAGTTACAGTGTCATGTTACTGATGAGAATTGCATCTTGCCTCCATCTCTAGGCCTGAGATGTTTGAAACTGCCATTAAAGAAAGCACTTCCAAAAGCCCTCCAAGTAAGTATAATCCAAGGAAGAACCTCTTGAGTTTGTTTTCAATCCAGGTTACAAAGATTCTGATTAGAAGTCCTATTCGGCTGGATCTGTGATCTCATTGATCAGGGAATTCCCTCCCCTGATGCAGATCACAGGGGTCTGCCCATTCCATGCCTTCCTTCTCCCAAGGGCTTGTCTGCCCACCCTTCTGGGGCCTTCCTCTGTCTCTTTTGACCTCGTGAGCATATGGATAAAATGCACGGCTGTCACCTGCTCTTTGCTCCAGCCATATGACCAGCCCCTCCTGTCTCAGTCTCAGGTTTCTTTGTTGACATCCTGTACGCCCCTTCTCCATCATAATGCCTTGTTGGGGTGTCCTGCAGCCTGCTCACGCCTTCCGAGGGCCTCTCCGTTGCCCTGGAAGGATCCTCAGCTCCACTTCTTGGGAGACTGTAATGTTCTATGCACAACTTGCAGCCACACCACAGAATATTGGTATTACAATCGCAGGCCTTTGTTTCCAGGAGAAGTATGGCTTCATTAAAACAACTGCAATTTTCCAAAGGCAATCCAGCCTGCTCTCCTGTGACTTAGTTCTCAGTCCAGCTCAGTGTCCATTTGTGGTGTCTGCCAATACATATGTACATATATATATATATATATATATATCTGTGCTCATAAAATAGAGAGAGGAGATGAGTTCTAACAGTTCTCCACTCAACAGCATAATACTTTTTAGATAATCGTCAGTTCTTCATCCACTTGGTTTTTCTTGTGTGGATGGTTAGGCCAAATTCTTTCGAGTGATTCTGGATCTCATTTAGGAGGCTCTGCAGTGTTCTCGGGCTTGATGAAATCTCCACAATGTCACCCACAAAAAGGACCAATCTGGAGGACTTCACCATCTATAGGGAATCCCTCTTTGACTTCGGACTCTGCGCTGGATCTCCTCCATAACACTGGTGAACACCTTTGGCAAACATACATCTCCCTCTTTCATGCTTCACTTGATAAAAGGATCAGGGGCCAAACAGGGTTATCTCTGTTATCTTTTAAAGAATCTTGACTAATTTTGACATGAGAGCCTCCTTGTTGGAAGAGAGCTTTTAAGGTGTCGTTTTGCTCTTCTCAGACAGTAAATAGCCCCGTGGGATTTTTAATATTCTCTGTCTCTTTTTAGCCTATTGTGTAATGGAAGAAATCAAGTCTGCTGTAGAAAACTGCAAAATTCTGACGGTTCCCTTTTTAATTGTCTCTTCAGGCACACCCTTGCTGTGTATGTTTGTGCATAGATTATCAGCCAGTGTATGTGTGTGGGGGGGTAGTCATAAAGGTTATCTTTGGGCATTTTTCCACACCTTTAGTGACTCTTCTCCACCTTCACATATTTTCAGCAGGGATCCTTCAGAGTGATGTGGCCTCCAGCCAGGAGCCCCATTGTGGGTATATGGGCTAATTCAGCAGCTTTTCTCTTTCCTTTTTCCAGTGCCATTTATACATCCTCTGAAACCATGTCCAAAATGGTGGTGGCTTTGCTCTGCCTTGTTTGTTATACAGAAATCTTTGCAGCCATTTTCTGTCTTTGGTCCTCTTTTCAATTTCATCCTGAAATGTCCTTAAAATGGCTTTGCTTTTTTGTTTGGTCTCTTACCGGTCTTTCTCCCCCCCCGCCCCCCCAAACTGGTTTTCCCCTCTCGCTTCTCACTGTTTTATGAGGATATATTGCTCATGATCTTTGATGCTTTCCTTCTCTGTAAGGTTTTATAATCAAGTCACCTTTGCCTGCTCCTGTTTCTCGGCTCCTGTTTGAAGTGTGGGATTTTGTAAGGTTCACTTGGTCTCCCTTGTTAAGTGCGGTAGATTTCTATTGCATAAGCTTGTGAGCACAATTGTAATAATATCTTTGGTGTTCCTCCCATTCCTTGTTGTTGTTTTGTGGTGTCAGGCTCTTTCCTAAGGAGCACGTGGGAGACGTCTCTGGTCCACACTCCTTGGGCTCTCGTTCCCCATTTCTGCTCTGCAGTTTTCACTGCTCTCCCCTGGTCTGTCACTAATAGAGTCCTTCATTGGGAAGCACTTATCAGGTTCTTCACCCTGTGGGGTGCTTTGGGTGCCATTTTCTTTTCTGTGGACTTCTTGAATCAGCGTGAGCTTAGGCACGCTGAGGACAGTGGGAAGACTGGGGCTCCAGATCAGGCTGATGACCACAGCCACGTCCCTTGTCACTCTTTCCCCGGAGAACCTGTGAGCCATCCTTTGTCTGCAGCTTCCTTCTGTGTTTGGGTTTATCAGGAAAATGGCATTGCAGACTTAGGTTGAGCCCCCTAGGGTGGTCACTTGTCATAGCCAGGCACAGATCTCCCTTTCAGGGTGCCAGCGTCCCTCTTTCTGCTGCTCAGCACTTTTGCTACAGGGCCTGAGGGAGGGGGCTTCCCAGGACCAAGGGACATTTTGGATCTTGTTTGTGCCATGGATTCCTGTGAGGCTGGCCTTCCAAGGATGAGTGAGCTGCTCCAGGTGTCACTCACGTGGTCCTTGGAAAATGGCAGAGTCTGTTTGCTTGGACCTAGGCTTGTTGTGGCAGCAGGGCCGATCCTGGCAGGGTTTAATACAGCTTTCTGGAGTCCAGGGGGTCAGGCTTCAGGGTGGGACCTTGTGGAGGTTCAGTCTTTGATCAAATGAGTCGGTATCAAAATGAGAAATCCTCGTTCTCTAGAATTGGGAGGTGTCATTTTCATCTGTTAATTCAGTAAATACTTCTGTGTCCACTGATCTACTTGGTCAGGTGAAAGACAAAAAAGGAAGGCCCCTTTTCCTACTGTGCCATCCTGAATGTGCCATCCTATTGGGCAGGGAGAGCTGGCCTGAGGAGGGGAGCTTGGGTGGAGGTGCCCTCCCCTACCCTGGTCTAATGTGAAGTTTCTCTTTTAAGGAAAAATGAATTCAGCCAACGTCACCACCACAGCTGCAGGGGTGGAAGACCTCAACATCATCCAGGTGACAATTCCAGGTATGATGGCTTTGGGGCTTTTTAGCTCTCAGCGAGCCTCGTTCATGCCGTCAGGGGCAACCTGTTCAGCATTACTTGGGCTTCATGCCCAACTGGATTCGCCTCTAGGGGAGTTCTGTGGGTGGACTGTGATGGAGAGACGGAATCAGAATGTCTCCCCCTGACCTGGACTCTTTCTGTGAAGAAGTGTGCATTAATGGCTTTGAATTTTCCTCTAAAATCTCACTAGATGATGAGAGTGAAAGACTATCCAAAGTGGAAAAGGCCCGGCAGCTGCGGGAACAAGTGAACGATCTCTTTAGCCGCAAATTTGGTGAGTCTTTGCTGGACCAGGTTGGTGAGGGGGACTGTGGGATGATCTCATGGGCCCAGGGCTCCTGGTCTTCCCTAATGCTGGCTGCTCTGGGAGGTGGGCTGGGGATGGGCTGCCCAGGCTGAAGCACAGAGTGGCAAGTCTGAGTGGTGGGGGAAGGTGAAGGGAGGAAGGGGCCAGCCAGTGCAGTGGGACTGAGGTGACCCCAGAGGCCGTCTTTTCTTCCAAAAGCATTTATTTACAGACACCTCATTTTTCCCCACAGTAACCCTGGGAGGTCGTTGCTGTCATTGCCCCCATTTTGTAATTGAGGGGGGAGTGAAGTAGGCAGAGTTAGGGGGGGTTTTCAGGGTCGCTCAGCTTGGAAGTGTCAGTTGGATTTGACCTCCAGACCCACGTGCTCTCCACTGTACCCCAAGACCCCCTCTTTAGTCACCAAAGCTTTGGTTTCTCTCATCTCTCCATGGTGATGACATTGCCTTGTGCTGGTTAACTTTGGATTATAGTGAGGTTCATTCTGTAATATCTTAGTTTATTGTCTTTGGCATATAAATATGCAAAGTGTGGAGGGTCTTACTTCGGTGATATCTGTCGTGGACTTTAAAAAAAAATGACTGAAAATTGGTGAAAGCCGGATACATTTATTTTGAAATGGTGAAAAGCTTTGTGTGCTCTGTCCCAGGTGAAGCAATTGGCATGGGCTTTCCTGTGAAAGTCCCCTACAGGAAAATAACCATCAATCCTGGCTGTGTGGTTGTCGATGGGATGCCCCCTGGGGTTGCCTTCAAAGCTCCCAGCTACCTGGAAATCAGCTCCATGAGAAGGATCTTAGATTCAGCAGAGTTTATCAAATTCACTGTCATTAGGTAAGTTTCTGTCCTAAGAAGGGCCCACAAGGGGTGATGAGTTCTGATAGCTAAGATTTCTGCTTCTGGGAAACTGAGGGAGGCTGACCCCTTGGAGGGCACAGGCCATCCTTGCCATGTGCAGAAGCAGGCCCTACAATCGCAGTGAGTTGATTTTTTGTGTTCCCCTCATTGCAGATCCTGAGGCAGATAGACAAGGCAGGTTAGGGATGGAACTTCTAGTCCGGTGAAATACATGGCAGCCCTTGCTCTGGCGGAAGAAAGGGCTCCAGCCAGACGGGCTCCTGGGAGAAGGTGCCTGGGGTCTCCAGGAGGGCCTCAGTGGAACTGGGCTTCACTTGAGAGGCAAGGGTCCAGCGGTCAGGGAGGATGTGAGAGGAGAATAAGCCTGAAGGTCCGGTGGGAACAGTTGAGCCTTTGAAAAGTGATGGGGCCCCCCAGCAAATAGATTTATTGTTCAGTTGTGTCCAACTCTTCTTAACCTCATTTAGGGTTTTCTTGGCAAAGATACTGGAATGGTTTGCCAGTCCCCTCTCCGCTAATTTTACAGAGGAGTAAACTGAGGTTGACAGAGTGAAGGGGTATACTCAGGACCACCCAGCTAAGTGGGGCCAAATTTGTCCTCACCAGTACAGGGAAACCTAGGGTTAGTGGGGATATCAACTGGAAATCTGGATTAGGGGGAAGAGTTGTGAGCCCTTAGATCTGGTGCTCTGAGCAGATTGGGAGGGGGTGGGCAAGGGTTTATGGTGAAATGCTGCTGCTGCCACCAGGGCTAGCTGTAACCCTCTCCCCCCCAATCCCCTATGGCCACAGCCTCTTGCTTCAATGGCTCCAGATTCTGGAACATGTTCTGGTCTACTAGTCTCAGAATTGGAGTGCTGTCTGCCATCCTGTGCCCTTTTCTACCCAGACTCTCCTAAACACCCTCACTCCCCTTCATCAGCAGTGTTGGCCCAGCCTGACACATTGCAGACCCACTGGTAGGAATATAAGGAGCTATGGGCCTTGACCCCCACCTGTCAACCCCTTCTCCTCCATCGGCCTATTGTACCTGAGGGACCCCACGGAGCCATTTGCTTTAGATTGTTCATGAGTGACTTGGGTAGTTATCAACTTGCAGAGTCCTTCCTTGACTTAAGTGTCCAAAGGAAAAAATTAGGGAGTTGACTAGAATCACAGAATTGCATGTGGGAAGGAGCATCACTGGCTGAGATCTAATTTCTTTTATAATCTGCCCCAAAATGGTTTTTAAGATTTTGATTGGTGATCTCCAATGAGATGGGTCCCGTGCTCTGTTTGGGGGCAGTTCTCATTATGACCAGGTTTTTTCTGACCTCTCCTCCCCCTCCCCAATATTCCCAGTCCTTCCTTACATCTTCTCTCTCTTGCACGGGATAGTCCTTGACATATTTAAAGCCATCTATCATTCCCTGGGTTTGAGCTTGGCAAAATCTGTTTGAATCGCTCAGGGCAGTGATGGCTGCTTCTTGAGTAAATGGAGTTGGGGATATGGTCAAACCTGTAGGGAAGAAACCTAAAGCACCGTGCCTCTCTTTTTCAGACCTTTTCCAGGACTTGTCATTAATAACCGTGAGTATTTCATGAGATCATAGGAAGGACCCTAATAAGGTTGTCGTTGGGGCTTCAGCAGATCGTGGGGGACACTTCTTTGGGTCACGGTTCCTCTGGCTCTGCCCTAGGATGTGGAAAGCTGTAGCCCCCAAATAATTCCTCTTTCTCTGTATGGTGTGTATGTTCCTATTGCTTGGGTTTTCCTGGCAAGACCAGTCTGACATGGTGTGGCGGCGTCTCCCCTCGATTTTGAGGAATGCTTTATCATCTTTGATAAGTTTAGGCAAAGACCCTTGGGAAAATGTTGAAATTCATCTTGGTTGGGTGGGGCCTGGGAACGAACAGTGGGGCTCCCCAGTCCCCTGCCCATCTGCACTTTAGCGCCAGCTCCTTGTATCACATGCTCATTTAATAGTCTGACTGATTAGACAAAGCCCACTGAAAATGCTAGGCTAGAATGGTTAGGATTAATACAGTAGCTCGTCAGAACTTTTAAGCTAATGGGGAACTGTGGCGTATTTGTTAGATGGTGTGCAAGTTCTGAATCCATGGCTGGCTGTTACTGTTAGCCGGCCATGCTCACATTAAATGTGGTGTACCTCTGATGATCCAGGTAGATTTTAGAGCCTTTGAGCAGTTGTGTGCAGACAGGGCTCCCTTCCATTTTGGCTCATTGACTTGCCTGCCTAAAATGTGTCGTCTCAGGAGCTGTCATTTTCTGGAAAGAGACACCGTCTCTTTGTCTTAAGGATCACACGTGAGACTAGATAGGAACAGGTTATGTGCCCTGACGACGATTGCTTTTTAAACTCATCTCGTCATGTCACTTATTTTCTCAGAGTTGGTTGATCAAGCCGAATCAGAAGGCCCAGTAATCCAAGGTACGTGCAACAACATGAGCTAAATGTCTAAAATCCAGTCCCCCACAGCAAGAGCAGGTGGCGTCAGATTGCTTCTTGGGGTGTTAGTCCCAGGGGCCAGCAGAGAGGCTTTTTCAGGAACTTGTGTCCTAGAGAACAAGCCTGAGTAGTCATGGCATGGGGTCACCAGTGAGAAGCTTGTCCTGCTGCAGAACATTGGGGAGATGTGGGAAGGGGGAGGACAGAGGGAGTGGTGGGGGACAATGCTGGAAGGGAGGGGGTGCACTGGCGAGCTGCAGGAGTGTATCCATCTGCTGCCATAGGGGTGGAGTGCAATGTCTCTGGGCTACCTGCAGATCAGGACCAAATACTGGAAACAGACCGATTGGTCACGCCTTCCCTGTGCTCCCCTTTGCTTTCTCAGTGGTGACCAATGCAGTGAAGTTTCCACATGGGGTTGGTTTGGAGGGTCCACTTGGTTGTCATATGGTACATTATGACACTGAGAAGTCCTCATGATTTTAGCTGTGAGTGCATCTTAGTAAAGGCACTACAATCTGTGCTGTATCATCTATGAATTCTTATCCAACAGCTATTGGAAAAGCACCTTTAAAGGCGTTAGAAAAAAAAAGTTGTGTTTCTTTTTTCTATGTAGAATCAACTGATCCAGGCCAATTGGAGGTTCCTGTGACAGAAGGTATAAGGAAGGGAATTTGTGCCCTCTCTTAATTAGGAAAAGAGGATTAGCTGTTGTCTTTTGGGGGGGAGGGTTTAATTTAAGTAGAACCAAATGACTGCTTTGTTCTCGTTTCTGCATGAAGATTATTTGTTGATTTGCACAAGTACATTTTATAAAATTTTCTAAGATTACTGTTACTGGAGGGCTGTGTAATTCATTTGGGCCCTTTTTTTTGGAGAAATTTTAGGGATTCTAAATGAGATATAAAGGCAAAAAACTGGTGGTTAGTTAAACAGAACATTTTTATTCTGTAAATAAATATCTAAGATAACTTGATTGTATTGCCACAGAAATGCAGTTATTTCTTTGACAATATTATGATTTTCAAGCATACTGAAATTTTTTTACATTGAATCTTAGTAGAGAAGTTAAGCACTTTGTTGTGTTGGGTGGGTTGATTTATTAATTGTCTTTCCTGACATTATTCAAGTAACTATGGTCTTCTCTTTTAGTAGATATAAAGGAAACGGAAGGAAGTTCTCAGATCAAACAGGAACCAGATCCAACGTGGTAGACCTCTTCATTCCTAGGGTAAATGATTTGTTATGTGTCAGATGAAAAAAACCTTGGCCGGGGGTGCTCCCAGAGTTTGTGCCCACGGCCAGCTCGGAGGCCCGTCCGGTTCAGCTGGAGCCTCGCTTGGAGTGTGCCTGAAACACAAACACGGGGCTTTATAGGGTCTGGCTAACCCCTGGGGCAGAGTTGATGGAAGGAAGAGAGAGGTAGGCCTTGGTAGGTCTGGGTGTGGCTGGTGGCTTGAGCCAAAGCACCAGCAATGCAGTTCTGGGGAATCTGCTTTTCTGGGGTGATCATCTGAAAGGATTAATTGTGGCTTTTCTAATATGATTTGGAGTCATAGTGGAACCTGCTGAGATTCCGCTAAGTTGTCGAGAACTTACAGAAATATAACCTCATCCTCTCCCCTTCCCAAGTAAAATGGCAACGACCCTGCAAAAGGATAGTCATATTCAGAGCTAGGCTGGCCCAGGTCCACCCTCCTCGTCAGGCTGGCTAGGAACACGAGGCTGGTGGTCTGAATTATTTTGGGGGGCTGGTTCTTGTGAAAGTAGTGGGCCTTGATGTAATTAGTAAAAACCGGTGTAGGGATTTAGTTGGCATTTTCCCAGCCTCTCTGTGGGTCTCAGGGACCCGATTTCAGCCATGGCTGTGATAAACGAGACAGTCACAGGCTCGCTTCAGACTGTCATCTGGATGAAGGGGAAGTTCCTGAAATTAAGTTAATAGATTTTTCTTTATTCTCTCTCTAGCTTAAAAGTATCAGTGGTTGAGAAGAGCTTGCCGGAACTGTTACAGCCGAAGCTGTGTAATATAATTGTATAACAGAATTACCTTCTATACAAACCTTTTTTTCTACTTTTAGATAGAAAAGTCTACTTTTTCAGCAGTTCTGTGAATTGAATTAAAGAGCAGAGTGACTGTAGATTTGGAATGGCTGGTTTACTTTGGAATCTATTCTAAGGATTTTGCAGCAGTGCTGGAAAAAGGACCGGAAGAATCTCATCGGTTTTTTTGTTTGTTTGTTTTTTTGTTTTTCTTTTGTTTTTGTTTTTGTTTTTTACGTAATCAGCACAGACTTGAGAAATGGTGTCGTTTTCCAGCCAAGGGAAGATCTCTCCAGCTGGACCCATCTCCGCTTTGCAGTGAAGAAAACGCCTTCCGACGATCGTTCAGTTCTTTAGTTTTTCTATTTGAAAAATCATTTCACTGATTTTTGGTTCCTGTTTCTCCTTTAACGGCTGAGTGGACAATAGTATATGTATATTTGACTGGACTTTTTCCTACGCTATCTATCACGGTTCATGTTTTTCATAAATAAAGCCATCTGGTTCACCTGACAGTTAGTGAGAGGTCAGTATCTCAGTGTGTGGATAACAATGAGCCCTCTTCCCATTTTACTTATTTTTGTCCAAATAAAGAGTGCATGATGTATCTGAATAGTAGCACAGTTAAATCAGGTATGGAAATTTGGGCAAGCTAAGTTTCACGCTGGAGCCTCCCTGGAGCGGGACCTGCTACGGCTGGGGATTGAGGAGCGTGGGGGGGAGGGCTGTTCAGCTTGGGTGGGGTCTCGCCCTTGGGAGCCCCACGTGAGAACCAGCTGGCCTGCCGTGCTGTCTTCTCCCAAAGGTTGCGGCCGAAGCAGCGTTAGAGAGGCTTCAGTGTCATGTCTAAGAGGTTTAGAAGCTAATTACGCATCCTCTGATATCTTCCCCACACTTTGTAGGAGAAACTTTAAATGTGTTGAAATTTCACAAACAAAAAAAAAAAAATTGTATGATACCAGCTCTATGAAAAGCTAGAAAATGTGATGGTTTAGAGTTTTCATTAGCTTTGCCACAATATTCACAATGGAAAATTATATGACATGGTAGCAGAATAGACCTTTTAATGTGTTGCTTATATTTTACCTCAAATTAAATTGTAGATATAGGGTAATAAATAAAATTCATCCATGCCTTTCACACACTAACTCATTTTTTTCTAAGGTGTGTTCATGATTCTATCTCTGGGGTTGGGGGACAGCGACTGGTGGCGTGGACGGGATGTTCTGTGCTGGGGAAGGGGGTGCCCTGGACAGAGAAGATGAGGGGTGGGGGCAGGCATGGTCACGTGGCCCCTACCTAGTGCCGGGGTGGGGGTGAGGGTCACGTCCACATCCTGTCTTGCACCCAGCCTTATCCGCCTCGGGGGCAGGGGGCAGCGGCTGAAGGAGGAGGAGGGCAGGTTCAGAGAAGACGCGTGAATTTCAGCAGCCACCTTTGCCAGAATTAACCCCAAGACTCAACTGGTGAGCAGAGAAGCCGGGGTTCTGGGGGTGGTCCCCTTGGCAGGCGAGGAGAACTCATGGAGCCTGTACAACAGCGGGTGACGAAGCAGGTGGCCACCGGCCATAGCCAGAGAGATGGGGAGGAGACTCGGGATGGTTGCCCACCCTCGGGGGCAGTGCTGGAATGATTCAGGGTAGAGGCGCGTGTGTCTTGTCCCTAGCTGTTAGGCGGCCCGCCGGGTGCCATGGGATAAGCCCTGGTGGGTTTCATATTGCACACGGCCCTTACTGGAAGTGGTTCTCCATGGTGGGAGCCCAAGGTACCATTGAACGTGTGGGTTACTTTATTGGGGAGTATCTAAGGGGATGAGGGGAGAAACAGGTGGGGACCCGCGTCCCAGCCCAACCTCAAGCCGGTGACCAGGGACCAGACCCAGCCGCCCTGGAGACGCGGTCCCTGCCCCAGAAAATGAGCGGAGTGACAACCTGGCCGGCTTTTGTGCCCGGCTGTCCGCAGAAGCTCCGGTCTCTGGGTCCCCCTTTTTGACTTGTCAGTGCCCACGTGGAGTTGCAGGAAGTAGGTGCAGCCACACCTGGGGGCGGGGCTCCAGGAAGAGCCCCACGTGTGCGTCCGCTTGCCCCCCGGAAAAGGCTGCCAGGTGAAAGCTGGGCCCCACTTCAGAGCGGAGGGGCTGAGTGGCCCACGTGGGCAAAGGGGAAGGCAGGGCGGGGGCCCTGGCGCCGAGGGTCGGGCTCCGAATGGGAGCAAGCGTGGGGGGGAGGGGACATTGCCCAGCTCTCCCCTGTTCGGATTGAAGGAGAGACCCCGGGCAGCCCGAAGCGTTTGCGTGGGGCGCGACAGTTGTCAAAGGTCTTCACCCAAATCCCACTTGTCAGGTCCCTTTTCCGGGAATCCGCGGGACGGGCACAGACAGCTGCTCGGCGTTTCGTGGAATAGCGCTTTGGGGGGGGGGGGCTTTTAAAAAGCTTTTATTTCAGAAATAAGCATAGTTTTCACCATTCACCCTTGCTAAACCCTGTGGTCCAAAGTTTTTTCTCCCTCCTTTTCCCTCCACGCCCTCCCTAGAGGGCAAGTAACCCAAAATGCAATAAACGGGAGCAATTCTACACACATGCACACATTTATCATGCTGCACAAGAAAGATCAAAAAGGAAAAAGCAACAAAATAGATCAAAACACTCGCTTGCGCTCCTCATTCGGTGCCCGTAGTTCTGGGTTCTGTTGGCTCCAAGCCTGTTGGAACGGCCCAGAATCTCCTGCAAGTTGGAACGAGCCACGCCCGTCAGAATCGATCATCCTATACTCTTGTTGTTGCCGTGTACAATGATCTCCCGGTTCTGCTCGTTTCCCTCAGCATCAGTTCATGCAAGTCTCTCCAGGCCTCTCCGAAATCCCCCTGCTGGTCGTTTCTTACAGAGCAATAATATTCCGTGACATCCATAGACCATGACTTCCTGAGGGCTGTTTCCTAAGAGGAAGTCTGGGCTGGTAGCCTCTGAACCCGAGTAGATTACAATCCTCCAGGAAAGGTGCCTTCTATGCAAACTTGCTTACATTCTTGTCCACCACCTTTCCCCCCTGAGGCCATTGGGGTTAAGTGACTTGCCCAGGCTCACACAGCCAGGAAGTGTCTGAGACCAGATTGGAACTCAGGTGCTCCTGACTTCAGGGCTGGGGCTCTATCTACTATAGCGCCCCCTAGCTGCCCCCTCCATCACCTTCTTCAATAGGACGAATGGATTTTTTGGTTTCCAGTGAGCTTTGGCCAATTGTGGTTGCGCTATAGCAAGGAGACATCTGAGGGTCTCCTTTAAAAAAAAGCCGACTTCCTGCTGTGTGACCCTGGGCAAGTCACTTAACCCCAGTTGCCTCAGCCAAAAAAGGTCAAGGAAAACTTGCACAGAATCCCAGACCTCCGCAGCTGCTGGCTCACGCACATCCCCCCCATTGGACCGAATGGCGGAGCCAGAGCACTAGGACAAGCCTCTGGGGGATCCCGGGACCCACCTGGCAACTGTCCTGGCCAAGAACCCAAAGCAAGCAGCACCCCCCCCCCTTCCTGGGCATTTTCCAGAGAACACCAGCTAATCTTGGAGCAAAAAAGAGCTTGGGAGGGAGAGAGAAGGGGGATGGAGGCCTGGGAAGGGTGTGAAGCATTCTCCCCACATCAGGAACCCGCAGGGAGCCCCTGAATCCAGACCCGAGCATTAACTTTTTCTTTTCTAAGCATCTCTACTTATCACTTGTCCACCTTCTGCTCAAAGACCTCGCACGACGACAGGCCTCTTAATTCTGCTGAAAGCTCCTTCCAAGGTGGAGCCTCCGCATGCTCCACTTTTTGCTCCTGCTTCTGCCGTCTGAGCCCGAGCGGAAGGGCTGATTTCTGCTACATAGGGCAGCCCTTTCCTTAAAAATGACCCAGCCCCAGACCCAGCCCCAGCCCTGTCTTATTCAGACAAATCACTTCCCGTTCCGGCAGCTGGTCACCGCAGGGCACAGTGTGCAGGCCCATGTTCCACGTCCTTCCTTGCCCGGCAGTGCCCGAATATTCCCTTTCCCCCAAACCTAATTTCTTTATGCCAGGATAGACCTCCCTGGCTCCTCGGCCTGCTCTCCTCACCTCCCAGTCTCTGCTGGGTGCGTTCCGTCCAGTTTATAAATCTGTGCTCCATCCTGTCCCTTGTAAAGAAAAAATATGCCCCAGACTGACCCCAAGACCCTGTGATCCGGCCAGAGGCGACGAGGACTTGCCTTGGTGGCTGGCCAGTGCACACACAACTCAAAATGGCCACTTATGGTTTGTTTACAGTTTACCCCAAGTGTTGATCATATGTGTGGGGACCAAGCACCAATAATGCCAAGTGCTTGGTTTTGAGAAATTAATACTTTATTGTGACCCAAACCACTCAGAGTCCAGGACCCCTGAAGCTCACAAATGGAGGTGATTCGGGGGATTTCGGTTTATACACGCGGGCGGTCACCCAGAATCTCCTCAGGTCCCTAAAGCTGAAGGTAAATCTGCTCACCGTGGGCGGAACAGCACAGCCATCAGAGGGGTAACGAATTTGTACATATGGATCCATTTATAGAGGTCACAATGTTCATTGATTAAGTGAGCACTGGAGTACACATGTCCTAGACAAATTACCTTCCAGAGAAGCTGTATACATGCACACTATACACACACACACATGCACATACATATATACAAGATATTCATATTGGAGAAGATATGTGTGTATACATATACCAGATAAATACAAAGTGGGGTGCATGGGGTGTTCAGGGAGAACCAGCCCCTCTGGTGTGAAGGAGATTTTTTAATATACTTTTTAAAAAAAATAATAGTGTTTTATTTTCAAAATATATACAAAAATAGTGTTCAACATTCACTCTTGTAAAACTTTGTTCCAGATTTTTTCTCTCTCCTTCCTCCCCACCCTCCTCAAATAGCAAGTTATCTAATACATGTTGAAACATGTGTGATTCTTCTATACATATTCCACAATTATCATGCTACCCAAGAAAAATCAGATCAAAAAGGGAAAAAAATGAGAAAGAAAACAAAGATCAAGCAAACAAAAAACAGGTGAAAATACTGTGTTGTGATCCACATTCAGTCCCCACAGTGGGATTGCCATTTTCCATCACAAGTCTATTGGAATTGGGGCAGCTAAATGGCATAGAGCACCAGCCCTGAAGTCAGGAGGACTTGAGTTCAAATCTAGCCTCAGACACTTAATATTTCCTAGCTGTGTGACCCTAGAAAAGCGACTTTATCCCAATTGCCTTAGAAAAAAATGATGTGGAGAAAAACAAAGGTGAAGAAGGAATTGATAGGCTCCGTACAGAGAGGTCAAGAACAATGAGGATGGAGAAAGGCCCTTAGATTCAGTAAATATGAGCTCATTATTAAGTTTGGGAAGAGCAGTTTTATCGGGATGATCATGTAGGAAACCAAACTGCAGAGAGTTAAGAAGAGAGAGAAAGGAAAGAATTGGAGGTACCCAACATAGAAAGACTTCCAAGACAGTTAGTCCCACAAGGGAGGAGAATTGGGAGATAAAAACTAGCAGGATTGGATGGATCCCAAGAGAGATTTTGGAGGATGGGGAAACATAGGTGTAGGCAGCTAGGTGATGCAGTGGATAGAGCAATGACTCTGTAATTAGGAAACCCTGAGTTCAAATCTAGATTCAGACATTTACTAATCATGTCATCTTGAGCAAGTCACTTAATTTGTCTGCCTCGATTTCCTCTACTTTAAAATAACAATAGCATCTACCTCCAGGGTTACTGTGAGAATCAAATGAGATAATTTTTGCAAGCCTTTTAGCATGTACCTGGTACATAGTAAATGCTTAATAAATACTTATTTCTTTTCTTCCTTCTTTACTAAACCCAAAGACCCCAGTCACTGGGGGAAAGATTAAGTATTGGATAAAAATTTCTGGAAAAACTGGAACATTATCCAGCAGAAATTAAATTTAGATCAACATCTGACACCATATACTACAAAAAACTCCAAATAGATACACAATGTAAATGGTCATATCTAAAAAAAAAAAAGCAGAAGTTCATAACTTTTTTGTGTGTCATGGACTGCTTCCTTTAGCTGTCTGGTAAAGCTTAGGGATCCCTTTTCAGGAAACCAAAAACAAAAACAAAAAGAAATTTTTGGTAAAGAAAATTTACAATTGGGACAGGTAGGTGGCGCAGTAGATAGAGCACCAGTCCTGAAGTCAGGAGGACCTCAGTTCAAATATGACCTCAGACACTTAACACTTCCTAGCTATGTGACCCTGGGCAAGTCACTTAAACCTAATTGCCTCAGCCAAAAGAAAAAAGAAAAGAAAAGAAAAAGAAAAAAAGAAAATTAACAATTGAAGGAAATGCTAAATTTTAGTTGAAAGTCAAAGAAAATGAAGATATAATTGTTTTTCCCATATAAGTTCACAGACACCTTAAAATTTATTGATGAATCTTTTAAAGATTTGTAAGTTTCAGATTAAGAAATCCTGAATTAAAAGTAGAGAGAAAATATCTTTTGTAAGTGTAGATGATAGAGATTTCTCACCAAGAGAAGAAAGAGAAACAGAGAGATTATGATGATCACAGAAGAAAAAATGGACAATGTTGATTGGATTAAATAGAAAAGCTTTTGGACAAACAAAATCAATGAAATTAACATTTGAAGAGCAACAACTGATTGGGAACAAAATTTCTGCAAATTCCTTATTTCATAAGAATCCTATATTCAAGATATATAGGGAACTGATACAAATATATAAAAACAAGAACCATTCCCAATAGGTTAATGGTCAAAGGACATAAATGGGAAATTGTAAAGCAAAGAAACTGAGGCTATCAATAGTCATGAAAAAAAAAGTTCTACTAATTGGGAAATGCAAATTAAAAAGAACTCTGAAATTCTATCTCATACCTGTCATATTGGCAAAGATAATGAAAATAAAAACAATTGTGGCACAGATCTGAGAAGACAGAAATAATTCATTGTTGATGGAGCTGTGAATAGGTCCAAGCATTCTGGAAAGCTAGTTGGAACTATTCTCAAAGTTCCTTAAACTGTGATTAACCTTTGAGCCAGCAATACCATGAAGAGATTAAAAAGAAAAAAAGGAACTGTATTTACAAAAATATCCAGAAAGACATGGAAACTAAGAGGGGGAGGGGTCCATTAAAGAATATCTGAATAAAATGTGGTATATGAATGTAATCGTGTAATTAAAAAATGATGAAAAGGATTAATTCAAAGAACATTAAGAAGTCCTTATAAGTCTTATTCAGAACGAAGGAAACAGGAGCAGGAGAACCATTTATACAGTGACTACAACAGTAGGAAGAAAAATGACTGAAAAATGTAAGAATTCTGATTAATAGAATGGCTGACCACAATTCTGAAAGACTGATAATGAAACACACTTCCCATCTTTTGACAGAAAGGTGGCGGTTTATCCACTGCTCTAATCACCCTATGGATAGCTAGAGGGACCTTTGTGACATGATTATGGATTTTAACCATTAAGCTCTACAGTGCTCCAGGGATGATGCATAAATGGAAACCATCTCGTGGGTAACTGAAGGCCTTGGAGAGGAGAAGGGATGAAGCAATTACGGGACAGAGCTAGCTGGGTCCAAGACCAGTCTTTCTCCACCAAGCCCAGAAGGAGTTTCCCTCCCTCCTCACCAAGGACTTTTGTGTCTGAAATAGAAATCTGTGGTTTCCGGACTTATGTCACCGTTCTTATGAGGGGCCGAAAAGTCAGAAGAAATAAGCAGTCTGCCAGATGTTAATCATCAGCCTATGGCCATAAGCCTGACCAGCCCATAGGTCTGAGCGTTTTCTCCAAGTCTTAACTACTCTTGGGGATTTTCCGCTCTGTTTTGGGTGCCACGATACCCCCTCAGGGCCTGAAGTCATCGCTTTGGGGCAGAGGGAAGTTGACAACAATTGCTGGCTGGGCTATTTGTGGTCCTGTGGGATGGCTGAATGGTTATAACGTGTGGTCTTTAAATGCTACCTTGCTCACCCTGTATTCCACTCCATCCTCCTTTGTGGTCTGGGGGTCACGTTAGGTTCCTTGAGCCTTGGCCAGAGGAACTTGGACTGCAGTGGAAAGAGCAAGAGATTGGAAGTCAGAGGACTTGGGGTTCAAATCTCACTTCTTTCATTTATTCCATGTGTGATCACTAAGCCTCCCTGGGCCTCAGTTTCCCCATCTGTCACATGAGAGAGTTGGACTGATTGACTTCTGAAGTTGTTGCCATTCTAGACTTAGGATTGTTTGGTACAAGTTATGGCTGAAACTGGAAAGGCTCCATTGAGAACATAAGGACTGTGGGAGTCTATTGCCCAGGGACTGACATAAATTAATTCAACAAAAAGAGTGATGAATTATCTACTAAAGTCCATTAACTTTATTCAATAGACACTTATTAAACACCTGCTATGTTCCAGGTTCCAATAATTGATCGGCCAAGTTTCCCTTTGAGTCTCCGGTCATTTTATCTGGCTTTGTTCTTCAAGGATCTCCGGGCTTTGAGTTCTGGAGCCACAGTCACATTAGTATGGCTTTTGCTCCTGGAGTGAGAGTGTCAGCATCTTATTTCCTTCTGGCTTCACTCACCATCCCCCTCCCTCATCGCCACTTGTACACCCACCCTACCTGCTGATACTAGAAGTTACTATTCTATACATTAGTATCTATACTAGATACTATTCTATACAATAGTGTCTATACTAGATACTATTCCTAGTGAGAAGGATCCTTTCTATTAAGCAATGTCTCTGTTTAAAGTATGGGAGACATTCTGAGCGAGACCACAGAGCCAAAAAGATATTTTACATTTTGATCTGTAGACAGTTAGATACTAGAAGCCGGCTGGGAGATAACGGGATTCTCAGAATCACCAAACAACCCACCCATCACGATCATCTGATCTTCGCTTGAACCTCCCTGGGCCTCAGTTTCCCCATTTGTTGTGCTAAATGACCTCAAAGTTTCCTTCTAGATTTAAATCTCTGCTCTTGTCATCTTATCACCTCTAATGAGGGAGAAGCCGTGATTTCCCAGGCAGCCTGTTCCATTTGGGGATAATGCTAATTATAACATGTTTTCCCCCAAAATCAGACCTAAATTGGTCTCTTTGAAACCATTGAATTATCTTTCCTCTGGGGCCAATTAGAACAAATGAACTCCCTCTACCATCTGACAGCTTTTTATATCCACCAAGCATCCTTTTATATCCACCAAGCATCCTTGCCTTTCCCTAGCTCCAACCCTTCACTTCTTCCAGTTGATTTTCTCCAGCACTTTTAACCCCACCTATTATGCCATTAAATCAAGGCCTTTCTTGGCCATCCTGGCTGCCTTCCTTTAGACAGCCTCCATGTCCTTATTTAAATATGTCCAGAACGGAGCCCACTTCTTCCAATGGGATGTTATGGTAGCAGACAACAGTAAGAACATCACCAGCCTCCCAGATCCCAGTGCAAAGGCCATCTTAAACCAATAATCAAGAGCCTGAGTGTTAAATTTTCAGGGTGAGTGTTTATACTTCAGAAATCTTCAAACCCTTACAAATCATGGCTTGGATTATTGTTTTGTTGGTTATTGAGGTTTAAAGAAAGTGATGAAAAAAATGTTAATTTTTTTCAACTTAATTTCAACTTAAAGGCATCTCGTGCCAAAATCCAGCATTCATCCATAATAGAAACACTAAAGAACATCAGAATAGAGTTTTCCTTAAAATGATAAGTAGCATCTATCTAAAGCAATCAGAAAGCATTATATGTTATGGCCAAAAATTAGAACCATTCCCAAGAAGATCAGGGATGAAACAAGGTTGCCCATTATCACCAATACTGTTTGATATTGTACTAGACATATGAGTTTTAGCAATAAGAGAAGAAAAAAAATTGAAGGAATTAGAGTAGGCAATGAGGAAACAAAATGATCACTCTTTGCAGGTGATATGATATACTTTGAGAATCCTAGAGAATCAACTAAAAGACTACTTTGAACAATTAACTTTAGCAAAGTTGTAGGATATGAAATAAGTCCACATAAATCATCGGTATTTCTATATGTTACCAACAAAATCCAGCAGCAAGAGATAGAAAGAGGCATCCTATTTAAAGACAATATAAAATATCTGGGAGTCTGTCTGCCAAAACAAACCCAGGAACTATATGAATACAATTACAAAGCACTTTTCATAAAGTCAGTTCCAAAATAATTGGGAAAATATCAATTGTTCATGGGTAGGCTGAGCTAATATTATAAAAATGACTATTCTACCTAAATTAATCTACTTACCAGTGCCATACCAGCCAAACTGCCAAAAAGTATTTTATAAAGCTAAAAGAATAATAACAAAATTCATAGGGAAGAACAAAAGGGTCAGGAATATCAAGGGAACTAATGAATAAAATGCAAAGGAAGGTGATTTAGCAGATCTAAAACTATATTATAAAGCGTCAGTCATCAAAACCTTTTGTTACTAGTTAAGAAAAGATCAGTGGAATAGAGTAGGTATATGAGGCATGATAGTCAATGACTATCAATGACATGATAGTCAAAGGATATGAACAAACAATTTTTAGATGAAGAAATTAAGTTTTCACACAAACAAAACCAATGTAACCAAAATTAGAAGGGAAGCAGAAAGCTGGGAAACTTTTTTTTTTAAATAGCCAGTGTTTCTGATAAAGACCTCATTTCTAAAATGTATAGAGAACTGACTCAAACTTTTAAGGACACAAGTCATTCTTCAACTGATAAATGGTCAAAGGATATGAACAAATAATTTTTAAGATAAAGAAATTAAAGCCATCTGTATTCATATGGAAAATGCTCTAAATCACTATTGATTAGAGAAATGCAAATTAAGACTACTCTGAACTACCACCTCACACCTCTCAGATTGGCTAAGATGACAGGAAAAGATAATGATAAACATTGGAGGGGATGTGAGGAAACTGGAACATTAATGTATTGTAGGTACAGTTGCAAACTGATCCAACCATTCTGGAGAGTAATTTGGAACTAAAACCAGAGGGCTATAATATCGATGCCCATTGATCCAGAAGTGCCACTATTGGATCTATAGCCTAAAGAGATCATAAAAGAGGGAAAAGGACCCACATGTGCAAAAATGTTTATAACATATCTTTTTGTGGTAGCAAAGAAATGGAAATTTAGGTGATACCCATCGATTGGGGAATGGCTGAACAAATTGTGGTATATGAATGTAATGGAATATTATTGTTGTGTAAGAAATGATGAGCAGAGGCAGCTAATTGGTGCAGTGAATAGAGCACTAACTGTGAAGTCAGGAGGACCTGAGTTCAAATCTGATCTCAGACACTTAACACCTTCTAACTGTGAGACTCTGGACAAGTCACTTAACCCCAATTGCCTCAGACAAAAAAAGAAAAAAGAAAAAGAAAAGAAAAAAGAAAAGAAAAAGAAAAAAGAAATGATGAGCAGGTTGATTTCAGAAAGGTCTAGAAAGATGTAACAGGAATTAATGCTGAATGAAGCGAGATGAACCAGGAAAACATTGTACATGGTAGTAGCAAAAGTATAAGATGATCAATTATGATGGACTTAGCTCTTCTCAGAAATACAGTAATCCCAGACAATTCCAATAACTTGGAAAATGACATCACATCCAGAGAAAGAACAATGGAGATTGAATGTGGATTGAAGCATCCTGTTTTTACCTTTTTTTTTACTTTTTTATTTACTATTTTTTCTCATAGTTTTCCTCTTTTGTTCTGATTTTTCTTTCACAATATGACGCATATGGAAATATGGTTAAAATGATTGTACATGGTTAATCTACATCAGATTGTTTGCTGTCTTGGAGAGGGGGGAAGTAAAGGAAGGAGGGAGAAAAAAATTTGGAACTCAAAATCTTACAAAAATTAATGTTGAAAATTATCCTTACATGTAATTTAGAAAAATAAAGTACTAAAAAAAATTTTAAATAAAGGCATGTTGGGGCAGCTAGATGGTGCAGTGGATAAAGCATCAGTCCTGAAGTCAGGAGGACCTGAGTTCAAATCTTGTCTCAGACACTTCCTAGCTGTGTGACCCTAAGCAAGTCACTTAACCCCAATTGCCTCAGCAAAAAGCAAAATAATAATAATAAAAAGCAAAGAAGAAATAAAGGCATGTCATGTAAACATTCTTATTCTACCCTCTCCAGCTGGTTGTTAATATTTACCAGTACAACACTGCCTACCTCCTATCAGAAACTAAATATCTTCTAAGGAAGCTAATTTTTGGTTGCCGTGTTACACCATTAACTTATATCTTGCTTACAATTCATTGAATCCTTCAGATCTTTCTCACAAAAGTTGTTATCCAGCCATGACTTACCTCATCTCATACTTATGAAGTTAGTGTTCTGAGCCAGTGAAGAACTCTTACATTTAATTCCTATTACATTTTCATCTATCATTTTTTTGTTTGTTTTGATGATGCAAGTCATGCAAATGCAGTAAAAAGGTGTGGGGTAGGGGTGAGTTTATGAAGGTAAGATGAGGTAAGCAGGAGTCTATTATCAAGGAAAAAATTCTTGGGAACAGCTCCAGGAAGGATGTCATCAAGGACATAAATAACCAAGAAAGGAGAATCAGTCATATAAGAAATAGACAGTCCACACACTTCATGGGTGCCTTCCATTGGTGCATGAGTACATGGATCCTAGATTAAGAGATGTAGGGGAAGGACCCACCTAGCAGATGAGGCAGGCCTCCATGGAGTATCTACAGAACCCTATGGATGAGAGTCATACAGGAGGAGAAAACATAAATGGGCTCCAATCTGTCCCCCTGGAAGGAGAGCCTCCACTAGTGGATTTCCATTAAAAAAAAAAAGCCTATCAAAATCTGTGGGGATCCTGCCTCTGAAACATAACACATTTGCTATCTCTCTCAGCTTTGGCTCACTTGGAAATTTGACAAGTACTCCTTCTATGTCTTTTTCCTACTTATTGATTTAAAAAATGGCCTTTATCAGAGCCTTTGAATGTAAAAAATGTTTTCCTTATTGTTTCCCTTCTAATCTAGCCTGCATTAGTTTTGTTTGTACAAAAACTTTTTAACTTAATGTAAGCAAAATTATCTATTTTGTGATCAATAAGGATCTCTAGTTCTTCTTTGGTCACAAATTCCTTCATCCTCCACAGACCTGAGAGGTAAATTATCCTATGTTATTCTAATTTATTTATAATATCACTCATATCTAAATCATGAACCCATTTTGACCTTATCTTGGTATAGGGTGTTAGGTGTGGGTCAGTGTTTAGTTTCTGCCATATGTTCCCAATTTTCTCAGAAGTTTTTGTCAAATAGTGAACTCTTATCCCAAAATCTGGGGGTTTTGGGTTTGTCAAACTATACTTATTGCCTGGTTTGTCCTGTGATCCTATCCTATTCCACTGATCGACTACTCTATTTCTTAGCCAGTACCAAATGGTTTTGATGACCACTGCTTTCTAAAATAGTTTTAGGTCTGGTACAGCTAGACCACCTTCATCAGCATTTTTTTTATTAATTCCCTTTGAAATTCTTGACTTTTTATTCTTCCAGATGAACTTTATTATTATTTTTTTCTTCTATTAGATATTTCCTAGCCCTTGTTTCTTTATCTTAGGTTAATATGAAAGACTTTGCCAAATGTGTTGCTCAAACCAGAGCATAATTTGTTTACAGAGTATCCCCTGACCAACTAGTCTGGTTACTCTGGGGGGAAAAAAGGAATGAGATTAGTTTTACATGACCTGGCACCAATCACTCTGGATTTCAGTTGGGAACTCTATGTAAAAAGTGACTGGACTGTCCACACTTATTAATTCAGCAATCCCAATATTGGGCATATATGCCCCCAAGAAAGTTAAAGACAGAAACAAAATATAATGCATGTCAAAATATTCATAGCATTGTGATAGCAAAGAGCTGACAATAAAATGGGTGCTCATCTATGATGAAATGGCTAAAAAAATAAGATTATAAGGAATATAAGGAATATTACAGTGGAAAAAGCATGGGAAGAGCATTTATTAAATGCTTACTGTGTGCCAAGCACAATGCAAAGTCCTGTGTGATAGCAAAGAGCTGACAATAAAATGGGTGCTCATCTATGATGAAAGGGCTAAAAAAATAAGATTATAGGAATATAAGGAATATTACAGTGGAAAAAAAGCATCGGAAAAGCATTTATTAAATGCTTACTGTGTGCCAAGCATAATGCAAAGTACTAGAGATAAAATTGCAAAAGCTAAGATAGTTCCTGCTGTCAATGAGCTTAAGTTTTAATTGTGGAGTTAACACAAATAAAGGGGGGGGCATTTTGTAGATCATAATTCTAATGTAGAAGTCAATATACATAGGGAAATGGTGACTAGGGAAAGATATTTTATTTTGGAAAGTTAAAGAATGGTAAATAGGGCCATAGGGAAGTAGATTGACACACCCAGTCCAGGAACAGTGGCAGAATTGATTTGATCATAGTTTATGAACCCAGAACTGGAGTAGGGAAAGGGGAAGGAAAGTTATAGCCACAGAGCAGTTAATAAGGCTGTGGAAGAGATGAATGGAAAATTCAGAGAAATATGGGAAGATGTATATAACTTATGCATAGTAAACAGAACAACAGACATGATACCCATAATAATGCAAACAATACCTCCACAATACTCTTTCTCCCCTTTTTTTGCCTCCTTGATGTGCAAATAAATGTTGCCTATCACATTTCCTTTCTTGGCTCACATGAATGCATTTTGTTTCTATTATACAGTGCTAATCTACCATGTCTTTTATTTATTCTCCCCTTTTCAAATCCTGCCAACTCTCAGAAATATCAAATTTGTCTTGTTACATTATGATTTCTAGTTCACTTTGCTTTATAACTCATACTTCTACTTATAGATACGGATGTAGAAATGAATATGATTATAGATATAGATATCACCTTGATCCTATAGACACAGATATTGATTTTTATATATAGATGTGAGATAGATATAGATATGGATATAGGCATAGATATGGAAATAGATGTAAATGTAACTAGATATAAACATACATGATAGAGGTAGATAGACCATACATCTTATTCCCATCTTGGATAAAGTCTGCCATGAATTACTGATCTCTTGAAAGAGAAAGAAGGGTTACTGGATGGACATTTTTGGAGTTAAGGCATGAGTCTTTTTTCCAAAGAGGAGGAAGATGGACCATTTCTAGAGGAATTAGCTTCCTGTGCTCAATGTTGGGGGAAGGGGGAAAAAACCTAAAGTGATCATTTCATAATTAAAATGACCACATTTGGCCTAAGAGAGGAGGAGAAACCTACTTCCCCCCCCTTTTTTGCAGATGTGGGGGACTCTGGATGAAAAGCAGTAAGTATACTATCAGGCTTGGTTGGTGTGTGGGTCAGTTTTGTTGAATTACCCCTCCTCTATTTTCAAAATTATTATAAGAAGTGATTCCCTGAGGAGGAGAGAGAAGGAGGGGGAAAGAGATGTTTTTTTAAACAGAGATGCTGTAGAAACACGATCTAGCAATGATAATCTAAATCACGTCTACATATATACATATACACTTAGATGCGTACATCCCCACAAGCATATAAATAATATTACACAGAGGCTGGGAATGAGCTCTCCGTTCTCTAAATTATGATTAAAGGAGGATGAGCAGGACAGTGGGAGTTGGTGATTCACTGCTGAGTAGCCATTGGCTGACCCAATATAAACAGAGCAGTCTGCTGGCCTCTGGGACGTGAAAGGACAGAGCCATCAGCCCTCCTGACCACTACCCACGAATCTGGTGATTCATGCTGGGCCAAAGGCTCCCACCAGAAGGAAGTTTGAGAGCATTGTGAAGGTTTGTAAGATTAGGAGCGGGGGGAGAAGGGAGGGAGAAGAAGTAGTTTGAGGAGCAGTTGTTATTTTCATCCCTCTGATGATTGACATTAAGGAATTCAGAAGAGAAAGGGAAAGGAAGAATCAAGAAGAGGGCATCCAAGACAAGATTGGCCTTAAAATAAAGGCAAGATGAGCCCGTTGCCATATTCCCACTTTTCTGCAGGGAGACTTACACATAATAATAATAGCCAGCATTCATAGTCCCTTTAAGACTTGTGTTTTCTCATTTGCCCCTTATAATACCTCTAGGAGGTTGGTACTCTTCTTGCCTTCATTTTCCCATTTGAAGAAACTGAGGCAGACAGAGGTGAAGTGACTTTTTCCCAGGATCACTCCATTCAGAATGTCTGAGACAAAACTTGAGTGTTCCTGACTCCAGCTCTATCCAGTGTGTCCCCAAAGGGGCTTTAATTTGAAAGCCACTTAGTTCTAAGACCACTACAATTAGGTTGCTAGTATAGCATAATAAGAATAAATGAAAGGAGGGAGTAGATGGAAACTTTTATAAAGCACTTATTATGTTCCAGGTACTATGTGTGCCGAGCTACTAATGTCCAGAAGAAGTGAGAGACACATCTGAGTGACGTGAGACACTTATGAGAGATCCAGCTAGGTTGTAGTTCCAGACCGTGGCCTGCCATAGTGCAGACAAGTGGAGGTTAAAACCCACTCTTGTCACAAGAAGCCCGATTTAGTAAGACAGGAACAATCTTCTACCTGGGTGACAGGGGATGGGAAGGACGTAGAGACTGGGGTCCAGGTGGCCCAGCAATATTCCTTCTCCTCCAAACAAAGCCCCATATCCCTCATTGACTACAAAGAGGGAAACTGGTTCATCACCAGACATGATTCGGGAGAGGGTTAGCAAAGGGATTTGGAATAATTGATTTTCCCCCATTATGCTTTCTTCTCTTTGAGTCTGCAAAGGCAAGAAATCACTGACTCTGAAGTCTCCCCTCTGATGTTTGCTCCCTATGTGAGCTGGGACAAATCACTCCACTTCCCAGGTGAAGTCAATGGCTTCTGAGGTCCCTTCCAGCTCTAAACTCATGATCCTCAGGGTTCTTATGCAAATTCCTGAAGAACAAAGAAAGATTGTACTTGCCTGTGATCTCTGCAGAGGTGGGGGACTAGGGGTGTGGGATAGTGCATGCACTGTCAGATTTAACAGATATGTTAACTTAGTTTTGCTAAGATTTGCTTGGTTTTTGCCCTTTGTTACAAGGAAGGATTCAGTGGGTTGGGGAGAGCTATATTGAGAAATGATAGTGATGTAAGAGCAGAGGAGGCCAGTAAAAATAATAAATGGGTCGGCCAATGGGAGAGGCCGCAGGAGGCCGGCCAGTGCTTTTCTTTGGAAGACTGACTGACTGATAAATGCAGAGTTTCTCTTGGTCGGAGTTTTAGAGCTTGAGTGTTTGCCCCCCGGGGAAGCTAGCCAAAAGGATTTTCCACAGGGGAAGAAGGGAGCTAGGTTGAGTGCACACACACATCCCCTGTACTGGCTGCAGATGAGACACTGATGGAAACAAGATGGCGACACTTTCCTTATGGCGGCTTTGAGTGGGTGGCCATATATCCAGCAGACTCATGCCCTCAGGTCCTCCTCCCTCCTCCACCCACTCCAGGAAATCCCAGAGAAGCCTTTGCCTTGGGGTGACATTCTGAAGAGAGACTTGAACCTCCTTCCAGCATTTGACCATCTCTACCTGCTCAGCCCCTTCCCCTGTGGCCTTCAGGTTAATTCCCCCATTTCTTATCTCCTTTATGCTTATCATCTAGACCCAAAGGCCTTCTTGCTCCCATTTCTCTTTGTCCCCCATCTTCTCGTCTCCCCATATTCACATCCATATTCACGTTGTTATTTAGTCCTTTCAGTCATATCCAACTCTTCCCGATCCCATCTGGGGTTTTCTTGGCACAGAGACGGCAACATTTTGCCATTTCCTTCTCCAGCTCATTTTACAGAAGGGAAACTGAGGCAAACAGAATAAAGTGACTTCCCCAGCTTCTAATAAGTGTCGGAGGCCAGATTTGAACTCATAAAGATGAGCCCAGCATTCTATCCGTTGCTCCACCCAGATGCCCATCTCTAGTCACCGGCAGAATGTAAACTCCCTGAGGGGAAGGACTGTTGCATTTTTGTCTCTGAATCTTCCAAAGCCTAGTGCAGTGTCTGGTATACATTAGGTGCTTCATAAATGCTTGTTGATTGGACAGATCGATTTACCCCAACTCTACACTTAGCTGCTTGGACCATGCTCTTTATCTCCCTGCAGCTATTGAAGCATCTTGTAAATGAAGGCCGATAAAAAAGAAGGAAGTAGCTGTGCAGCATGAGAAATGTGGAAATACATTTAGAAGAATTGCACGTTTAACCTAGATTGGATTACATGCCGTCTAGGGGAAGGGGAAGGGAGGGAGGGAGAAAAATTTGGAACACAAGGTTTTGCAAGGGTGAATGTGGAAAACTATCTTTGCATGTGCTTTGGAAATAAAAAGCTATTATCAAAATTTAAAAAAAATTAAAAAATAAGGAAAGAGAAAAACAAAGAAAGGATGGAAGAAAGAAAAAGGAAGAGAAAGAAAGAAAGAAAGAAAAGAAAGGAAGAAAGAAAGAAAGAAAGAAAGAAAGAAAGAAAGAAAGAAAGAAAGAAAGAAAGAAAGAAAGAAAGAAAGGAAGGGAAGGAGGAAAGGAGGGAGGGAGGAAGGAAGGAAGGAAGCAAGCAAGCAAGGAAGGAAGGAAGGAGGGAAGAAGGGAAGGAAGAAAGAAAGAAAGAAAGGAAGGAAGGAAGGAAGGAAGGAAGGAAGGAAAGAAGAAGGAAAGGAAGGAAGGAAGAAAAGAGAAAGGAAGAAAAAGAGAGAAAGAAAAGAAAAAGAAAGAAAAGAGAGAAAAGAAAGGAAGAAAGGAAGGAAGGAAGGAAGGAAGAAAAGAGAAAGAAGAAAGGAAGAAAAGAGAGAAGGAAAGAAAGGGAGAAAAGAAAGAAAAAAGAAAGGAAGGAAGGAAAAAAAGAAGTAGTGGGAGCTGGGTAGGAGGGATACAAGTGTCTAGCCAAATGGGTCATTCAGAAAAGGCCTGGAGGAGGGAAGGTAGAGGGCTTCAGAGAGAGGAAGGAGGCATTACTTATTCCGTAGAGAGCTCCTCGGGTCTGGGACTCTAGGACTGTGTCAGCACAGGGTAAGCCCCCCTCTCTCCCAGAGCTGGCTGCTCCCTGGGTCCCCACCGCTCTCCCGCCCGGTTTACAAGCCTGTTCCCCACGTGGACCTCAGGTTCTCAGAGGGGGCTGACCATCCCCCTCCCCTCCCCATCACCTGGGGAATTTCCTGATGGCTTGTCAGTCATGAGAACTTGAAACCCAACCTCCCGCAAGGCGGCTCTGCCAGACCAGTGTGGACACGGGGGGGGAAGTTCCACTGGCCCGGGCGAGCAAGGAGGCTTTTGGAGAGGGGCCAGATAATTAAAGGGAAGGCCTCTGAGGTCCCTCTGGATGGATGGCCCTCCGGTTCTAGAATCCAGGTGGAATCCCCCTCTTCCACTTGTCACCTGTGCGACCAAGGACACATAACTTCAGCTAAATAACTTTAGCTCAGTTTCCTTATGTGTAAAAAGATGCTTCATTCAGTTCTAGAGCGCTGGTCCTCCCAGTTCTAGATCTGATACGATCATCTAGAAGCTAGAGGACTGCTCTATTTCTGTCCCGAAAGCCTTCCCTGGTTCCACAGTGCCCAGGAGGAACGCCACTGTTCCTCATTGGTCTGAATTTCAGAACCCAGGTCCTAGTCATTTTTTAAAAATTCATTTTCATTTAAGTGACAAGCAGTGGGAGCCGGCCAAAAAGGTCTGGGGAGGTTGGGGTGGGGGGCTCCTCTGCCCCCCTCTTTACACTTGGTTGTCAGGATGTATAGGGAGAGCCCGCCAGATCTGGATTCGAGTCCTGCCTCTGACACATACTGGCTGCAGGACTCTGTTCTATCACTTACAGACTCAGTTTCCCTAAGATTGTAAACTGCAGAAAAGGCTGCCATCTGTATGGGCAGAAGGAAGTCCTCATTCGTCAGCCCTCCCTTAGCCAAACCTGGAGGGAGGATTCCCTTCCCAGCTTCTGCTCTGGGGAAAGAGAACAATTTGGTCCTGGCTAGAACCAAGGAGTCCTGGCTGGAAGTGCCATGGGGCAAGGGGGGGGTCTCCAGGAGCTTCCCCCAGGGAGGATGCCCACTTATCACCTGTGTGACCCCCTCCCCAACTCTTCTTTCACCCTAGAATGTTCCAGAAAATTCAAGAATGCCCTAGAATGTTTTGGAACCATGCTTTCCAACATGGTGGGAGAAGATACCGAGGATCCTTTGGTCTTTTTACTGCTGCCTTTTTTCTCCGTTTCTCAGACCAGATCCTACCTCCAGAAAACAAAAAGCACTTAAGCAAAGCTATCGGCCACAGAAACTTTGTCCAATGATACAGACAAGGCTCAGACTTCTCACCCCCGCGTCCCTGTAGATGTCATTTTTGGGAGAAAAAATTGTGCCAGCCCTTTTCAGCCCAAGGGCGGATGTCCCATGGTACCCAGGGACCGAGGGCCTGGAGCCCTGTGGACACAGTGATGCTTTCTGTTTTTATTTATAAAACCCACGCCTGGGTAATGCTTTTCAGTGAATCTGCACCCTGCTCATGCCTGGGCCGTTGTCAGCGTGGCAAGGGCCAGTTGTCCGCTGCGGAAGGCCAGAGTGTGGACGTGGAAGGCCGCGTGTCCGTGGTGACTGGGCCAGCCGGGCTGGTGGGGCCCGAGGACCCTCCCATGGGACACGGCGTCCTTCCTGAAGCTTTTATGTGCTTCCCACCTAAGAAGTGAGGTGACCCTGTGAGCGGGCCCAGGCCGCCTCTAAGCTGGCCCTTATTTCAGGGCTGCAATCTTCTTGCCCCCAGAAGCCCCTCTGTTGGGGCGCCTTTCCCGGACTCCCCTTGGGCCTTCGGAGCCTCTTCTCCCAGATGGCTCAGGGGGGCTCCATCCTTAGAGGACAGAAAAGCCCTTGAGGAAGGATCTGGGGGACCCTGGGGCTTAAAAAGAGAAGGGGCCATGAAGTTGGGGCAGGGTCTCCTTCTGGTCCGGCTTAGATGCTAGCTGAAGGCCGCTCTCCCCCAGAGATGGAGCAGAGCAGGAAGGAAGGAAGGGAGGGCTTATGTAAGATGAGGAAATCCCCTTGGGGCTGGCTGATGGAGCAGGGCCCGAGCCAGGGGCTTCCCCACTGCCCCATTGTCTCTACCACAAGCCCAGCTGCTTCCCTGGGGGCTGCAGACATCTGGCATTGGGTCCCAGAAGGACCCCAGCCTGGGCTGGGGCGAAGGCTAAGAAGGTCTCAGGAGCAGAACCAGCACAGTCAAGGCCACTGTGGCCATGGCCCTGGGTGGGCGGGAGCCTGGGCACCCGAAGACCCCTCTTCCAGCCCTCCTATTCCTGTGACTGTGGGGTTGGAGCTCAGAAGCCAAGGGCTTCCCACTCCCAGCAGGGCAGCCAAGAGCTCAGGAGACTGGAGGGGGGCTCTGAGTGGCTTTGGCTCCCCTCAACTCCCACTCCAGGTGCCCCTGGCAGAGCACTCGCCTTATAAAGGACCCTTGGTGCGCTCTCCACACAGGTCCGGATCCCTTTGGAAAGATTTTGGGCCCGTCCCTCCTCTCCCCCAGGACTTGGGTCCCCCAGCCCCAGCTTTCTGACCCATGGATGCTCTCACAGCCCTGGGGGGAGGGAATGAAGAAATAGAAAAGGGGAAGGGGCTGCCCTCCACCCCATGCACAGGCATGTGTCACCCAGGGACAGCCAAAGACACTGAAGTCTCTCCTCTGTCCCTCTTTCTCTCTGCTCCTCTCAGTCTGTCTTTTTCTCTTTCCATTTCTCCCCCTCCCCATCTCTTTTCCCCTATCTCTCCTTCTGTCTGTCTGTCTGTCTCCCTCTCTGTCTCTCTCTCCACCTCTGTCTCTGTCTCTGTCTCTCTCCCTATCTTACCTCTCCCTGTTTCCTTGTCTTTCTTTCTCTTTCCATTCCTCTCTCCTTTTTTCTCTCTCTCTCTCTTTCTTTCTCTTTCTCTCTTTCTAAATCTTTGTCTATCTGTCTCTCCCTCCCCGTCCCCTTCTCTTCCTATCTCTCTGTCTCTCCATTTCTCCTTCCCTCCCTCTCTTTCTCTGTCTCTTTCATCTCTCCCCCTCTCTCTCTCTCTCATTCACTCTCTCCATCTTTCCCTTTCTCTTTCACTCTCTCTCTCCATCTCTCTCTTCTCTTTTTCCCTCACACAAACCCACACGTGTGTGCACACATGCATTCAGAGTTGTTAGAACCAGGAGAAATAGAAACAACAGAGCTTAGAAGACATGATGAGAAAGTGAAACAAGAACCCGGGCCATTCCAGCACCTGCCCCTCCCTGAGGGCCAGGCCCCTTCCCCCTCGTTCAGCCCTGACACTTCTGCCTGTGGCTTCCTCTTTTCCCAGCATATAAAAGGCTGTGGGGGGCCCCCAAGCCTGCCCAGTCACTGCTCAGCCACCAGCCCTCAACCCCTCAGTGAGTCCGGACCGGCTTGAGGAGGGGACCACTGTCATGGGGGACCCCTTCATCAGGCACATCGTCCTCCTGGGCTTTGAGAAGCGGTTTTCCCCAAGTCAGCATTATGTGAGTACCATGTAGGCTGGCCTTGCCCAGCGGGTAGAGCAGCCCCACAACTGCTCTGGGTCTGATGCAGGGGGGAGCCCTTGATCATCTGGCCCATGCAATGCTCGCCTGAGTGTAAGGCCCTTTGCTGCCTTTTCGGGGTCATTAGATCCTCCAACCCATAAGGATCCTCAGCACTAGTGGTGACTTTCCTACAATCCCACAGCAGCAGTCATTATCAGAGGCTGAATTCGAATCCAGGTCCCCCAACCCAGAGCCCCCCCCATCCAACTTTGTTTCTTTAGATTTCCCATTTCCCTTCAATACTTAACACTTAGTAGGGCCTTTATTTTTAAAAATGAATATTTCTTGAATTTAAGCGAATTGGACAAAATCACTGAGATATTGAATCCCTGAGAGGGCCAATAGCTTAAATCCTTCCCAGTCATCCACCTCCATCACTAACTGTGACCTGAGATAAGACATTTAACAACCCTGAGTCTCAGCTTCCTTTTCTAACACAGGTTAAAACTACACTAGACTTTAAGGTTCTTTCAGCCTTGAATCCTATGAATCTATAACCTTTGTGGCTCTGGGTAGGATTATATGTCTGGAGGAGAAAGAAAGGGGACAGGGGGGTGCTGCTGAGAAAAGAAACTGGGACACCCCACTTCTGCCTCCCTGGACAGAGTCCCCACTTCTGCCTTATTCTTTTCCTTCCTGTCAGTCTTGTTTCCCCTACTGTGCTCCTAGAGAGCATAAAGTGTTCTTTCCCCCCATCTTTATGCCCACTGGAGAATCCTATACCCAGAGACCCCATAAAATGGTCTTGTCTCTTTTCCCCTTCTCCCTCCCTTTCATTCAGATCCTCCTATTTATGGTGGGGTCACCCTGTAAGAAAGGAGCTAGAAAGCTACTGGGCAGGGCTGGATGGCTCTCTCCACTCCCACCCCCACTTCCTGCCATAAATTTGCCTGCAGACCCTTTGTCCCACTGGCAATTGGCCGGCCCCCATGGACACTAAGCTTAGATGTGCCCTTCTCCCTTTTCCAGGTCTACATGTTCTTGGTGAAATGGCAGGACCTCTCAGAGAAGGTGATCTACCGCCGTTTCACAGAGATCTACGAGTTCCACGTGAGTGTGAACCCAGGGGTCTCAGTGGGGAGCGAGGGGAAAGAGGGAGAAATAGGAGGAAAGACCCTAAGGGGCTTCATCCCTATCTGACCACTGACTGAAAGAAAAGATCTGAGATGATTCATTACAGAGCCAACTCTCAACCAACCAAGGGACGTTCCCACCTCTCTACATGAATAAATGAGTAAAAAATGAATAAAACTAAAAAAATGAAAAATAAAATAAAATAAACATTTATGAAAAGCTTTAAAATGTGCTGTGCTAACTTGGTACAGACAATCCAAAGTAGGAGATTATTCTCGAATACAGGATAATGGCAATTTTCAAACAAGTCCC
>JAJPUD010012636.1:33810-48357 GCA_023553655.1 Myrmecobius fasciatus | reverse complement strand
TTTACACAATGCTCATCTCCCTCCCCTCTTTCTCTCAATTACATTAGGTTTTCTTTGCCTCTTCAAGAGATTTTACCTTGTTTTACCTCCTTTTTTTAGATCTTCTTTTACCACTTTTTCCCTCTTTTCCCCAGTATGACAACCTTTCCCCCTCTAGCTTTCTTTTTTCATATTATCAAAGTAATATCTAGTTAATTATAGCCCCAAACTTTAAGTATCCCCATAGTAGAAATAAAGTTCTCAAGAGTCCTTTCATTTTTACTTTTTTATGCTTCTCTTGAGTTCTGTGTTTGGAGGTTCAATTTTTTGTTCAGATCTGGTCTTTTCATTAGAAATAGGTGAAATTCACCTATATCATTGAATGACCACCTTCTTCCCTGGAGGATAATACTCATTCTTGCTGGGTTATTCTTGGTTGTAATCCAAGTTCCTTTGCCTTTCGGGAATATCTGGTTCCAGGCCCTTTGATCCTTCAATGTGGAGGCTGACAGATAGTGTGTGATTCTCATTATTGATATTTGGTATTTGAATTGTTTCTTTCTAGCTGCTAGCAGAATCTTTCCCTTGGTGCTATAGTCCTGAAATTTAGCCACGGTATTCCTTGGGGTTTAATTTTGGGGTCTCTTTCAGGAGGTGATCGGTGAATTCTTTCAATAGTGATTTTGCCTTATAATTCTACAACCTCAGGGCAGTTTTCTTTCAGGATTTCCTGGAAGGTAGTGTTGAGATTCTTTTTTTCATCATGGCTTTCAGGAAGTCCAATAATGCTTAGATTGTCTCTCCTAGATCTATTTTCCAAGTCAGTTGTTTTTCCTAGGAAATATTTCATATTTTTCATTTTTTTTTGTTTTTGTTTGACTGATTCTTGAAGTCTTATTGAGTCATTCACTTGCATTTGTTCAATTCTCATTTTTAAAGTGTTGTTTTCTTCAGTTACCTTTTTAAGCTCCTTTTGTAACTGGCCAATTAAATTTTTTTGTTCATTGCCTTCTTTTCCTCTTCCCTAATTTTATTTTTCAAAACATTGGTGTCTTTTTCATATCTGTTTTACAGGGCATCATATCCTTCTTGCAAGAAATTGTATCCTTCTTGCACTGATTTCCATTTATTTTCCCATTTATCCTCCAGCTCTCTTTTGAGGTTCTTTATGCAATCTTCCAGAAAGGCCTTTTGAAAAGGGGACCGGTGATGGTCCTTAATAACTTCCTCTGGAGTTTTGTCTAAAGCAACCTCAGGATCTGGGGTCAGCCCTTCTCTGTCTCGATAGAAGCTGTATATGATGAGAGCTCTCTTTTCCATCTTCATTTTTTTAGACAGTGTGGATGTCTCTTTAAGGCTCAGAAAAAAAAAAAAAAACGGTGGCTGAAGTTCTTTGCCCTGGGGCAATTCATCGAATTAACTTAAGGTGCTGGGCCAGTGGGGGCTAGGACTAACTCCGAATTACTCCTTAAACAAGGCAAGTGTGGCAGAACACCTTCCTCCAATCAGGGCAGAGTGTCCCGAGTGCCTCAGATAAACTCCAGGTGTTCAGAGTTAGGAGTTTGGAGTTTCTGCCACAGTGAGCTGAGTCCCACCCTCACTTCCGGGCTGCACCCAGTCCATTGTTTCTCTGTCCGAGTTAAACAAAGCTAATATGAAGTTCTTCAGAGATATCAGCAAGCAGTGTCCAAATATTTCTGGGTTTGTTGACTTGAAGATCAGTTCAGAAGCTTATTTTATTGTTCATTTGAAGATCGGAGGAGGATGTAGAGAGTCATGTTTTCACTCTGCCATCTTGGCTCCACCCCTATGTTTATTTATTCTTTAACCCAGTTCTAGTGAAGATAAATTCCTGCAAAGCCAGTTGATCTCCATCCCATCCTCTTCTTCCACTTATGCCTTTTTGTTTGAAATGATTTATTCAATTTTACCTCTTCTTACTCATTTTAATTTTTTTAGGATAATCCTCTCTTAATTAATTTAACTCCAGTCTTTATATCTATCTATCATCATATCTAAGACAGCTTGGTGGCAGAATGGACAGAGCACGAGGCCTGGATACAGAGAAAGACTCATCTTTCTGAGCTTAAACCCAGCCTCACATATTTAGTGGGTATGTAATTCTGGGCATCCCAAAATTGTTTGCTTCAGTGTCCTCATTTATAGGATGAACTAGAGAAGAAAACAACAAACTATTCCAGTATCTTTGACAAGAAAATTTCAAATTGAGTCACAATGACTTGGGCATGAATGAAAAAGTCTGAATAACAATATGTTTCTATCTACTTATATCCTAATAATCATAACATTCTTAAGTTACAAATATTATTTTCACATATAGGAAGTGAATCTTTTGACTTATAAAGCCCTTATTATTAGTCTTTCCCATTTACCCTCTCGTGTTCCTCCTGATTCTCATATTTACAAATAAAATGTTCTGTTTGATTCTGGTCTTTTCCTCAAGAATTCTTGAAATATTTTTTTCATGAAAAATTACACTAGGGGCAGCTAGGTAGCGCACTGGATAGAGCACCAGCCCTGAAGTCAGGAGGACCTGAGTTCAAATCTGGTCTCAGACAGGTAACAGCTGTGTGACCCTGGGCAAGTCACTTAACCCCAATTGCCTCAAAAAAAATTACACTCAATTTTTGGGGGCCAAACAGTCCACTTTAGTTCCAAACATCCCTCTTCTGATCTTTAAAATAACATAATCCACACCATTTAATCTTTTAATGTAGAAGTAACTAAATTTTGTGTTATGTTCTATCTGTAGCTCCACAATATCTGAAATATTTCTTTTTAGCTGCTTGTAATATTTTATCCTTAACCTGAAAGCTTTAAAATTTGGTTATAATATTCCTGTAAGTTTTCATTTTGGGATCTCTTTCAGGTGGTGATTTTTTTCCTATTTCTATTTACTCACCATTCTAAAATTTAAGGTACTTTTTCTTAATAATTTCTTAAAGTATAATACCTAATTTTTTCTGATCATCACGTTCAGGTAGTTCAACTTTTCTTATATTATATCTCCTTAACCTGTTTTCTGGGCTAGCTGTTTTTCCTTTTTTTTTCATGTTTTCATCTATCTTTCCTTCTTTGATTTCATTTTATTATTTCTTGATATTTTATGAAGTAATTAGCTTTTCCTTGCCCAATTCTAATATTTAAGGAGTTATTTTTTTTTAGTAAGTTTTTGGATCTCTTTTTAATAGGTTAATTTTCTTTTAATAATTTTCTTGATTTTCTTTATTACTCATTTCTTTTCCCAATTTCTCTTCTATCTCTCTTAATTGATATTTAAAAACCTTCCTAATCTCTTGCAAAAATTATTTTTGAGCTTGTCCCAATTTTATATTTTTCTTTGAACTTTACAAATAGCTGTTTTGATTTCATTGTCTTCTGAGTTTGAACAGTGATCATCACTCCATGTAGCTATCTAGCATCAGTCCCTTCTCTGTTGTTTACTCATTTTAACAGCCTATTTCTTGCTTGTTAACATTATCTTAGAGTCTCTTTCTACTCCCAGGGTGTGGGATATAATGTCCACACTTCAGGTTTTTGTGTTGTTGTTTTGACAACTTTATCAGACAGATGTTTTTGAGTTTTTAGTTCTTCTGATGTGCTAGGATCCAAGGTTGATTAACACCATCATTCATAAGTCTTTGTTTATGAATCACCTCTTTATCCTTAAGCCAATACCAACCCCTTCTACAGCCAAGCTGCATAACCAATTGTAGGGTAAAAAGTTTTCAAGCCAAGGCTATCTTCAACAAAGTTGTCCCCAGGGTTTGCTATTTGTTGATATTGTATCTGCATTTTATCCAGATCAGACCTCCTTAGTATGTCAAATCTTTTCTAATGTCTTCCCAAGTTATCTTAGGGCAGAAAATTGTTCTACCTTAAGGTTTTATTATTCCTGCTACTCTAAAAGTTTCTTTCAGGCATTATTTTAAATTGTGGACTTTAGGGGAGGAGCAGGGATTTAGGAGGGCCAGGTAATTCGTTTCCTTGTTCCATCATCTTCCCACAATTCCCCCCTGCCACTTTTTAATAACTATACACCAGGAAAAAAAAAACAAAACAGTTATCACTTTTTTTTTGCCAAGGTTGCTAAAATGGGGATTCAGTGCCATCTATCAGAATTATGCATAGGGAAGAAACTGTTATAAGTACCAGATATCTCTTCAGCCCTCAAAATTCAGAGAGTAATTTAATTGCATGCCTGTCTAATTAACTAAGAAGAGTTCTCTTGAGACAATTTAATATAGATGAAATATCAGTGTATCTGAAGTCAGAGAATCTTGGTCATAATTTTTACTCTGACAGTTACTATCTGTATGCCTTTAAGCAAGTCACTTAACTTCCCTGGGTCTTAGTGTTTTCATCTGTAAAATAAAATTGTTGTATTATATGGTTTTAACTTGTCACTTCTAGCTCCAGACTTATCATCCTATGAGTCTTTCTGGATTCAGTCCACCAAGGTGATTCTAACCTCAAAGTACCTGGTGATTTGCTATTTCATTTCTCCTGATAAGAAAACTTAGTGATCTTCAACTTGCATAATTACTAATAGTCTGAAGTAGGTAAGTCAAGTGAAAACAAACAAACAAACAAACAAACAAAAAAACTCAAAGAGATCTTCTTGTTTTCTAGATGATAAAAAATGGTCTAAAGACATTCTGGTTTTATATGTGATATCCAAACCCAGGTCTCCTGACTCCAAAATCAATATAATTCCATCGTGCTGTGTACCATCTATTTTGAGTATTTTATTGTACGGAAGTGACATCCTGTGAGGTCACAGTGGCCTGGATATAATGTGGAAGCTGAAGAGAAATAAAGTTTGTTTCTTTGATTAGGTAAGCCACTAGAAGAACAAGAATCTGGAATGAAACCTCCCCAATAGGGAAATTATTTTTAAGGCTCTTGTTCACAGTCATTCTCTACTAATTTTTTTAAATTAATATTCATATATCAAAAAGGACATTATTTTTACATATTACTATATGCTCTTATTTCTCTGAAATAGGTGTTTCATAAAATATCACATGTTGGTTATGTGACAGAAAATGTCTTCACCTTTAAGTGCTGTGGACAATTTTAAGACTTTGAATTGTAAAGAATGATAAAAGGAATTTTCTCATGTAAAAGTATCTTATACCAAGTAAATATTAGATTTAATCACTATCCCTGTGGGTATTGCAGAGTACATTCTTGGTATACAGTCATAGCTTCTGTTTTTAAAATATTTTATTCCCCCCTCCCAATTATATGTAAAAGCAATTTTCAATATTTGATTTTTAAGAACTAAGTTCCAAATGCTGTCCCACCTTTCCCATAATCCTTCTTTAGAAGGCAAGCCATTTCATAAAGGTTATACATGTGTAGTTGTGCAGAATGTATTTCCACATGCTGTGAAAGTAAACAGACCAAAATGAAAATGCCCCCCAATAAAATTTTAAAATTAAAATTCTTTAATTTTTGCTCAGATTCTATCAGTTCTGTCTCTAGAAATGATCAACATTTTTTAACATAAGTCCTTCAGAATTGTCTTAGGCCATTGTAAAGCTGACAATAACTAAGTTATTCAAGGTGAACATTTTACAACACTGCTGTAGTTACTATGCACAGTATTTTTTTTTGCTTCTGCTCATTTCACTTTGCATCAGTTCACGTAAGTCTTTCCAGATTTCCCTGAGAGTATCTAGTTCATCATTTCTTATAGCACAACAATATCCTATCACAATCATATGCCACAACTTGTTCAGATATTCCTTATTTGGTGGGTATCCCTTCAATTTTTAGTTCTTTGCCCCTGAAAAGAGTGGCTATAAATATTTATGTGCATATAGATGCTTTCCCTCTTTTATATTTATTCTGGGATATAGCCTTAATACTGGAGTATGCATGATTTTATATTTGTTTTATAGAATGAAATTCCTGTACTTTAAGTTAAATTACTTCACAACTCCACCAAAAGTGTATTAATGTTTCAATTTTTTCCACATCCACTCTAACATTTATCATTATCCTATTCTGTTCTATTAGCTAATCTAATAGGTGTGAGGTAATACCTCAAAATTTTTTTAAATTTTAATTTCTCCAATAAATATATAGCTTTGATTAGTTTATCTGAAAAAGGACTTCATATTTTTTTATCATTTATCAACTAGAGAATGGCTTTTATGCTTATAAATTTGATTTATTTCTCTAATTGAGATGAAGTTTTTTTTAGCAGAGACACTTGCTTCTAACGTCTTCGTTACAGTTATGATTGCTAACTGTATTTTCATCCATCCTATTTCCCCCTCTATTCTATTCACTCTCTCCTTTCACCCTGTCCTTCCTCAAACATGTTTTGCTACTGACTTCTGTCTCCCACAATTTGTCCCTTTTTCTATGAACATCCTAATTCCTTCTTTAATTTTCCTGTATGATAAGATAGATTTCTGTACTCAAATAATTATGCATATAATTCCTCCTTTGTGCCAATTTCAATGATAATAAGATTCAAGAATTCCCTGCTACTTCCCCCATTATGTCCTCAATTATGAAATCTATTTCTTGCCTCTTTTATGTGAGATAACTTATTCCATTCCATCCCTCCCTTTCCCTCTCTCCCTTTTTTTCATCCCTTAATTTAATTTAATTTTATTTTAACATATCATCCCATCATATCTCACATCTGTGCCCTCCTGTATATGCTCCTAATTGTCCTAATAATGAGAAAGCTCTTGTGAATTACAAGTATCATTTTCCCATGTAGTAATATAAATAATTTAACCTTATTGAGTCCCTTATGATTTCTTTTTCCTATTTACCTTTAATGCTTTTCTTGAGTCTTAATCTGAAACTCCATTTTTCTTTTTAGCTTTAGCCTTTTCATCAGGAATACTTAAAAGTCTTCTATTTCATTGAATATCCATTACCCCCACTCTCCCCAACCAGGTTCATATTCAATTTTGCTGGTTATATCTATTCTTGGTTATAATAACAGCTCCTTTACCTTCTGGAATTTTACATTCCAAGCCCTTCAGTACTTTAATATAGAAGTTACTATATCTTGTGTTATTATGATTATGATATTTGAATTATTTCCTTGTCACTGCTTGCAACATTTTCTCCTTGATATAGAGATTTGATTATAATATTTCTGGAAATTTTTATTGTGTTATTTCTTTCAGTAGGTGATAGGTAGATTCTTTCATTTCTTATTTTACCCTCTTTTTCTAGAATCAGGGTATTTTTCTTTCTTAGCTCCACCACCCTCTTGATAATTTCTTGAAAGATGATGTCGTGGGTCTTTTTTTTGTATTTTTGATTTTTATTCTGTCTGTTAACTAAAACTACTAGATTTTATTTATTTTTTCTTTCTCATGAGCCGCTGCTAAATTAGTCTCATCCTATATATTCTAATCTCATTTAGATTTGGGAAATGCCATCTATATAGCATCCTTGTAAAAGAGATATTATTCCTATTTCAAAGACAAGAAAACTCAAGTTCTTAGAATTTAAATGATGCCCTAGATAATTATACATCAAACAACTGTTGGAGACAGGATTCAAATTCAGGTCTCCTAGCTACAAGTTCAATATTCTATTTAATACACTTTGCTGCTCCTCAATTTCATGCTAATTTCTACTTATTATTCCATCATACATACATTTTTACTTTATTATGGTAAGAAAGTTCTATTGAACTTTCTGTATTATTTTAATAGAGTTTTATCTCTTTCATTGCATCACATTCCTCTTCTTAACAACATCTTGATGCTGATTTTGAGTCCATTAGCCTCTTCAGAATCAAATAGGATGCCAGTAATCACATATTATTAATCCTAAACTCTAAAATTATTTTGGGTGTATCCTATCTAAGGGTCTAAGCCCATCCTCTAAATAATAGTTAATTGCTTCATTATGCAGAGGGAATACCTAGAATTTACTCTGGAAAAACAACAAATATGACTTATATCTTGCTCTCCATTGGGTGAAAAGGTCCCTAGATTCTATGATAACACTCAATGTTACAAAGTTTTTTTTTTTTTCAGATAGATACCCTTTATTTCTTCTCACAAAAACAAATGACAGGGCTCACATTTAGTCAGAGACAATGCGGCGAAACATGCAAAACTTCCACAATAGATAATAAACAGAAAAATATACTTTTCCCCTTTTCTAGTAGGGTCCACCTATGATAGGATCAGAAAATTCCTCAAAACATATAATGCTTTAGTTTGGGCTTCTGTGAAAGGGAAAACAAACCAAAAGTTGGGGTTGTTGCTCATGCAGCAAAGCTAGCTATTCCAGCAAATCCCATTTCCCATATTCAGCTACCAGATTCATTTCCACCTTGTGTATAGAACTTTACTGAGAAAGGGAAAATATTCTGTATACTAAGCAGTCATTCTTTCCCCTCACTGGAACCACATAAACTAAATAAGTCATAATAATAGAAGGCAACAAAGCCCTTTGTCACTTATACCTCTTCAGGAACTATATATGTGATTCACTTCTATCTAAACTCTCGTACTTCTCTGGATCTCTTAGAAAAACATTCTCTGATTGAAGACTACATTATTGAGCTTTTGAATTTGTAGGTGCTAGAAGAAAATCCCTGGAGAAGGACTCTCAATACACCTGCAGAAGATGAAATTCAAGAGCTCTTATTAGTTGGACTATGTATTTCTCTTCTCTACTGCTGCTATATGGTTTACAATATAAGTGCTTCTAAGAGGAAGGTTTTCTACTTCCAAGGGCCATAAGCTAATTTTAACTTTCCTGAAAAAAAGGCAAAAGGATAAGAAGAGTCTGTAGCTTCTCTTTTATAAGATAGCGCAAAGGAGTTTCTCCTCACAAGATAATACAATATGTCTTGCAACACTGTAAGCCAAACAAATTCATCTTGGCAATCCACCCCATTGATCAAACTCATGCTCCAGAGAAGTAGTCTAAAAATCAAATGAAAACAGGAGTCACTAAAAAGAACATAAGTATTCCTGCCAGCCACAGACTGATTTAGTTTCAAGGTATAATTTTATCTATTTTTTTGTATTTAACTTTACTGTCTGATCTCCAATTATATTTTAATCTGGTTCAGGCCACACTCCAGAATACTTTGTCTCACAGGGCATTCAAAATGCATTGATATTCTTTCTTTAGGATAATAATATCAAGGTCCCAAATAAAAATTCGCCTCTCTATAATTTCATCAGGTTGATTAAGAAACACCCTTCATCCTAAATAGAGTGTTTTCTAGTTTATAGACTACTTTTCTAATAACAACTTTGTTAGAAAAATAGTGTAAGTAAATATTATGCCCATCTTCAGATGAGAAGACTAAGTTTCAGCAAAATCTTTTGATTTTTCCAGGTTACAGAAATATTAAGTGACAAAGATGAAATAAAATATCATCATCATCATCAATCATGAATAATTTCTTCTATCTTCTCTCGGAATCCTTCATCTTTACTAATAAACAGCACATTTCTACTTCCTTCTCTTTTAAGGAAACCATTTTACATCTACAGAAAACAGTCAGTGTCTTAAGCAGATAGCCAAATACAGCACAGTCAGTGGATGCTCCTTTTACGTTTATAATACTGGGTCTAAAGTTGCTAGCCACTATCTTCCTCAGCAAAATGCCTGTATGCAGTCTCTACTACCCAGTCAAATGGGTTTTAAGAGGAAGAATGGAGGCAGAGTAGTGTCATGAAAATTACTAAGCCCAGTCAGAAAACTTGATTTGGAGTCTTGGAAACTTTTACCAGCTGTATGAACTTGACTAGTCCATTTTTGTTACTGAGTAGTTTCCATTGTGTCTAACTTTATGTGACCTTATATGAGATTTTTTTGGGGGAAAATATACTTGAGAAGTTTGGCATTTCCTTCTCCAGCTCATTTTATGATGAGGAAACTGAGGCAAGTGACTTGTCTAGGTGAAAATTGAACTCATACTCCCATGGCTGGCATTCTGTTTATTTTGCCATCTGACATCTCTAAGATCACTTTACTTCTACTACTATTCATGCTTCCATATATTATATGAGGAGTGGATCACCAAGATCATTTCCAATCCCTCAAGTCAATGTTTTCTCTTTACTACAGGTTGGAAATATATTTTTCAGCAGTTAGCAATATTTTGAATCACTTAGGTGTCATATAGTTTCTTCCAGCAAACTCAAAGAATAACATGATTTAAATATTTCAAAATCTGTCCCTTGCCTATTTTTTAATCCTTTGCCTAGTTATTTGCTCTGGGATCGTGATCAGCCCTTTTATGTGATCACCTATTTTTATTAGGTAAATCATGCTACTGAAATGACATGTGTACATGATGGTGATAGCAGCTACATTTATCATTTAGTATTTTTTCTTATATTACAATGTGACAATTGGAAAATACTTTTAAATAAAGATTACTTGAAGGAAAAATAGAGGTAGCATGGAGAGGTTGAATATCATATCAGGAAAAATGAGAACCTGGATCTGCCTTTAAACAATTCTATAACCTTAATAAAATCATTCAAACTTTCCAGTTCTGTTTTCCAATCTATAAAATAAGAACATTTAATTATATTGGCACCCCTTCAGGATCTAAAGATATTCTAATATCATGATTTTGTCATTGACTTTTAAGAAATTAGAAAGTTGGTAATATAATGAAGCAACATATTTTTGAGTTAATTTCCCTCATGGGCATTTTATTTTTAGGAGATATTACTGTATACTGAGATTAGGCCCTGAAAATTCCATGAAACATATTTAATAAAGTCAATTCCTACTAAACAGTTTTCAGATAATATAGACCAAAATTATTCCTCAAAGATAAAAATTAGTTTCTCTAAAAAGTAAATATGTATATATATGTATATATATATACATATATATGTATATATATACATGTGTGTGTGCATATGTGTGTGCATATGTTTATACATCTAGTTATCCTGTTATATTAAATGATGTTATGATGTCAAAGTCATTAAATCAGAATGATAGTAGGTTTTTTTTCCCATTGGATGAATGAATAATTGCTTTGAATAGATATATTCTCATACAAATGATGCATTCTTATTCAACATATATATTCTTATATAATAGGTATATCATTATACAGAGAATACTGATAACCTCCAGTATAACACTTGTTTAAAAATATTTTCTTTTGTCTTTTCATATTAAAGTTTTCCTGGTGCTGTTAGATGTATAGAGTCGATGCTAATTGATGCAAGTGCATTAAATTCCATTGGGTTACCACATAATATATTTGAGAAGTGGTGAAAGTAGAGGGTGATTCATGGAGTGGAAATAAAAGCCAGCTGCCTTTAAAAATAAAAAAAAAATGGCGTGGTTTCATTATCCCAGAAGCTTGTTTTGAATATTCCATTAGGAAAACTTTTTTGAATTTTGTTTGGAAAAAAGAACACAAAGCCTTCCTTGGTGTTCTAACCTTATCCAGTTCTTAATATTTCAAGGTTATGCTATCCCTTGTCAACAACTAGTTATTGACCTCTGATGCATATGCCCTGAAAGCTCTGAAATCACATTTGGGACAACTAATCTATTTTTTTAAACTGTGAAATCAAGAGCCTTAATCACATTAGTGATGCCTGACCATTCTATTTCAATTCCAGTGCTGTCTAGTGAAACTAATGGTCTGTCTTGTATTCCTCTGATGCTGAGCCAGGGTATAACAGTCCAGTTGTGAATTATGAGCATATTTCCCTTTATTGCCCATAAATCTTGGCCAGTTTTAAATTCACGTTCTCTTTAAACACCTAAATTCACATATCTGCCTGTGCACCCAATGTTTGTGAATTAATAGCAGAGTTAAGTATATCCTCTATATATAAAAAATGCATACACATTTTCGGTACAACCCAACCTTAATTACAGTAAATCAGGCCTTTTCTGGTGCCAAGGTTGATAAATGTCAGTGACTTTTTTTTCCAGTATGTGTCATAATAACTCTGCACACTGCATCATAAAATAGGTTTTAGGAGAAAAATAGACCTGGAGTTAAATACTCTAACATCAAACTTGAAAGGTAATATTGGTTTTGACATGAAACCAAGACATGGCTTGATTTGAGAAATGGACAAGTGGGCAAAAGAATGGAAGTGGAAAAGTTGATTTGGTAATAATAAGAATTGCAATGTTGGGTTATTTTTTGGTTACAAATAGAATTTCACAGTGAATGCAGAGGAGGCAGAGGGTCTTAATATGGAGGTCTAGGGGAAAGCAATAAAGCAGAGGAAATATAAGCATAGCATAAGAAACAAAGAAACTAGAAAACCTAGAATTATATAAGGATGGAGAGGAGGAGGAAAAGAAATTCTATAACAAAGGCAATCAATTAAATTGCCAGAATAGAGACTGTTGGGCTTTGCTGGAAAAAGAGGGCTGAATATAGTAAGAGTTTGAATAGCAAGAAATGGCTACAAGCCAGCATGTAGTGTGTCAAATAGACTCTGAAGAAAGGCTTTCAAGGGAAGTGCATCTGCCAGCTCAAAGTGAAGATGCGGAAGAGGGAGTGACTCTAGTTAAATATGGTGGAATTTGTGAGTCATTGATATAACTACTCATCAGCAGTGACTGGCTTCTATTTTGCTTCAAGGTGCTTTCATTGAATTAACTGTTTTTGCTGAAGAAGTCCTTCTTTAAAAGAGTTTTCATGTAATTTTAAAAGTAATCTGGGCTTATTCTCTCCTTTTACTCTGCAATTGTCCTGGTCCTTTCTTGTTCTGCAATACAGAACCTATTTATTGGTGACTGATCAATCATTTTGTTAATAATCAAGAGCTTTCATCCCAGAAGCATTTTCTGCAATTGGGCCTTAAGTTGGAAATAACTAAAGAGTTTACAGGAGAATTAGCTGGCCATTAATTATTTATTGTGCTTCCAAATAGTTGCTAGAATCACTCAAAAACCTTCAAGCAAATAGCAAAACACAGAAAAATAGAATCAGTCCTCAAGTTAACTGAAGAGAGATAGGTTAAAACTAATTGGGAAACCAATTTAGCAGAAATGAAATGAAATCTTGAGTCAGCTGACCAGGGTTCAAATTCAACTAATTTTATATGCTCATTTACTAACATTGGATATGGGTTCCATATATTTTCATTTTCTCTAAAAATGAAGGAGTCACTATTGCCTTTGGAATAAAGTAGACACAAAAATATAAAATACACATTTCTTTGTTGAACATTTATAGCTTTATTCATCTGGCTCCATTCTGCATATCCAGACTTATTTGATTTCATATCACACCTATCATTATTCCAGACAAACTGGTCTACAGCATCCCATTTTGTTTCCCATCACTATGTCTTTGTATTAGCTGTCCTTCATTCTAGGAATGTACTGCAATGCACGTTCTCTCTTCCAGGCTCAGAAAAAGTTCCACTGCTCCTTGGAAATTATTCTGACCTTTCCCCTTGTTGTTAGTGATTCCTCTCTTCCATCTAGCTACCTATCTATCTACCTACCCATTTACCTACCCATCTATCTATCTATCTATCTATCTATCTATCTATCTATCTATCTATAGATATAGATATAGACAACACAGAGAGAGACACATACACATATATGTACAAAGAGAGAGGTGTGAGATATTTATTTTGAACTCATTCTCAGATCTATTATGCTTTACACATAAAAGAAACTTAGTAGATACTCGTATTGAATATTTCTTGTATTGAAAATTTCTGATTTCCCTTCCATCATGAAATTATGCAGCTCTATATAATAGATATGATACTGAATATGTTGGGACAAGTATGAGGATTAAATTTGTAAAATTTCATTCTTGTAGGGGGCTTCTAGAGAGGAAATTCTCTTTATCAATGTATATCATCACCTTCTCTGCAATTTATAATGCAAATTATAGAGCAATGAGATAAATGACTTGCCAAGGTCACCCAGCTGGTATTTGTTAGAGATGGAACTTGAACTCAGGCCTTCCTGACAATGAGGTCAGTGCTTTATCTCCTTTATCTCTTTATCATGATGCCTATAAAGCAGCATTTGTAAAAGGAGCATACTGTACAATCATAGAGATGTATAGAAACATTCTATAGTGAATATAGGATAAAAGCCCCAAACAAATCATGTCTTTTCTTTACAGAGTTTTCTGAAAGTGAAAATTTTCTTAATCCTTTTGTGATTTTAGGCTTCCTATAGCTTTGTAACTTAAGCTCAACTTATTCCAGCAATTCCAGGGATTGCATCTGAACTTCTCACTCCCATCCCTAAATATTGTATCTTTTACCTAAGCTCTTCTAACTCTTCACATGCTTCTGCACACTATACTACTTAAGGAAGAGACAGAGAAAGAAATGAAAGGCTATTATTTGCTTTCCACCTGAATTTTAGTTTTGTTGTCCTTTTTTGAGCATAAACACCCTGAAAATTGCAAGGTTTTTTTTTCTATTTCTGTGGATCTTTACACTACCCAGCACAATACTGATTGGCAGGAACCTTAAAAAAAAGTCTGCAAGGAAGAGATAGCCTAAATGTTTAAATGCAACAGAGCCAAATGCAGCTTCAGAAGTGAATTAGAAATAA
>JAJPUD010012636.1:380-33410 GCA_023553655.1 Myrmecobius fasciatus | reverse complement strand
AATTCTTCAACATTAACCCTTACATAGCTTTCTGTTACAAATTTCCCCCCCAACTCCCCACCCCTCCCCTAGATGGCAGGATATCCACTACATGTTAATTATGTTAAAATGTTGGCAAATGGAATATATGTATACATATTTCCAAACTTATCATTGTTGTGCAAGAAAAATCTTATCTACACAAAAGACATATCAGATAAAGGAAAAGCAATGTAAGCAAATATCAATCAAGAATATGAGAATGTTATGTTGTGTTCCACATTTCGCATCTCTCTCTCTGGGTGTATATGGCTTTCTTCAGTGAACAATTGGAGGTGGTTTGAAACATCTCATTGTTGCAGAGAGCCATGTCCATAAGAATTGATCATCATGTAATATTGTTGTTGCTGTGTATAATGATCTCCTGGTTCTGCTAATGTCACTCAGCATCAGTTCATGCAAGTCTCTCCAAGCCTCTCTGAAATCGTCTTGCTTGTCATTTCTTACAGAACAATAATATTCCATAATATTAATATACCATAATTTATTCAGCCACTCTCCAATTGAAGGGCATCTATTCAATTTCCAGTTTCTACCTGCTTTGATTTCTAATGATTCCACTCTTTCCCTTCAGTTTTTGTTTTCTATATAGGTGCTTTCATATAATGTCTCTGTCTGGTCAATCTAAAGGTGGCCTTCATCCCTGGTCTGGCGCTATCACAAAACCTGTGTGAAAGATTCACACCTGATACCTCTAGGGAGATACAGAAGCATAAGGAAATGTTAGGAAAAGAACATAGGTCTAGTGCTCTTGGACAGGTCGAGCAAATATAATAAAGATGACAATACTACCTAAACTCATCTATTTATTTAGTGCTATACCAATCAAACTTTCAAGAAATTATTTTACTGACCTAGAAAAAATAACAACAAAATTCATCTGGAAGAACAAAAAGCCAAGAATTTCAAGGGAATTGATGAAAAAAAAAAGCAAATGAAGGTGGCCTTGCTGTACCAGATCTAAAACTCTATTATAAAGCAGTGGTCATCAAAACCATTTGTTACTGGCTAAGAAACAGAGTAGTAGATCAGCGGAATAGGAGAGGATCACAGGACAAACTAGGCAATAACTATAGGAATCTAGTGTATGACAAACCCAAAGACCCCAGCATTTGGGATAAGAATTCACTATTTGACAAAAACTGCTAGGAAAATTGGAAACTAGTATGGAAGAAACTAGGCATTAGCCCACATCTAACATCATATATCAAGATAAAAGTCGAAATGGATTCATGATATAGACATAAAGAATGATATTATAAACAAATTAGAAGAATATAGGATAGTTTACCTCTAAGATCTGTGGAGGAGGAAGGAATCTGTGTCCAAAGAAGAACTAGAGATAATTATTAATCACAAAATAGACCATTTTGATTATATCAAGTTAAAAAGTTTTTGTACAAATAAAACTAATGCAGACAAGATTAGAAGGGAAGCAATACACTGAGAAAACATTTTTATATTCAAAGATTCTGATAAAGGCCTTGTTTCTAAAATATATAGAGAATTAACTCAAATTTATAAGAATTCAAGCCATTCTCCAACTGATAAATGGTCAAAGAATATGAACAAATAATTTTCAGGTGGAGAAATTGGAACTATTTCTAGTCATATGAAAGGGTGCTCCAAATCACTATTGATCAGAGAAATGCAAATTAAGACAACTCTGAGGTACCACTATACACTGGTCAGATTGACTAAGATGACAGGAAAAGATAATGATGAATGTTGGAGGGGATGTGGGAAAACTGGGACACTGATACATTGTTGGTGGAACTGTTAACAGATCCAACCATTCTGGAGAGCAATTTGGAGCTATGCTCAAAAAGTTGTCAAACTGTGCATACCATTTGACCCTGCAGTGTTTCTACTGGGCCTATATCCCAAAGAGATCTTAGAGGAGAGAAAAGGCCCCACATGTGCAAGAATGTTTGTGGCAGCCCTTTTTGTGGTGGCTAGAAACTGGAAAATGAATGAATGCCCATCAATTGGAGAGTGGCTGAATAAATTATGGTATATGAATGTTATGGAATATTATTGTTCTTTAAGAAACGACCAGCAGGACGATTTCAGAGAGGCCTGGAGAGACTTGCATGAACTGATGCTGAGTGAAATCAGCAGAACCAGGAGATCATTATACACAGCAACAAGACTATACGGTGCTCAGTTCTGATGGACAAACTTCCCAGGTGCTTAGAAACTGCCACACTCTGAGTCCTGGCCTGGCTTCCTTCCCTGTCTTCCCGTGCTGCCATCTGGACTCGGCAGACTGTCCCCTACACAACTTAAACAGACCTGTTCTGAAGCTCTTCCAAGGTAACTTCTGGGAATGTGTTGTCCTCCAAATTTTTGGGAGAGCTTTGACTCCAAAACCAGTTTAGCAGCTTAATCTACTGTTAGTTGTTGAGAAGATTAGAGGAGGTCACAGAGAGTCTTGTCTTCACTCCACCATCTTGGCTCTACCCCACAAAAAGCTTTAATAAACAAAAATAAAAAAAAGAATGTAGGGCCAATATACCATATAAATTCTGACTTTCATATGAGGAAGTTAGTAAAGTCTAACTGTGTCCAAATAAGCTGTGTGATTATATCCTGATGAAAATATTACCATCAAAACATGCAGAGCAGAAACCAAGGAGACAGAACATCTCCCTTTGTCTCAGCCCCTTTGGCTGAGAATCAGGTTTGGGGGCAAGAGTGTGGGGAATGAGACTTTAGCAGGTACATTTTGACTTTGGGGGGCAAAAGAATGTGGAGGTACTAAATAGCTGAACTATTAATTTGTTGAGCCATACCCTGGGGAAAAATCAGTCCCAGACTCATCTGCTCCACCTTGTATCTCAAAGTGTATTCTGAATCTTCCCTATCATATCCTCTCTCTTGTTCCTCCCTAGGGAAGAAACAATGCTAATTCAGTTGCCAGCAGACTTTGTAAACTGATAGAGGCAGATTCCAGAAGGATCATGGAATCTAATCTTAGTTAACTTTAGAGAAAAGAGACATTAATTTCATCACAGAACTCTAGAACAGGTAGCCTTAGTAGTAAATTTGTTTTAAATTTATTTTTGTAGATAAAAAAATGAAACATTGGAGAGAATTTTTTTTTGATTTCTAAATTGTTATTTCTAAGATGGGACTAAAACTTCAATCTCTTGAGTCTTAACTAAGGGATCTTCAACTGTATATTTTTTTTTCTCAGAGGAAGTAGAAAAAACAGACATCTTTCCTTCTGAGATTTAGAAGATAAGAAGATAAACATAAAGACAGAGAAACATTGAGGTAAAATGATATTAGATGAAGATACACATGTTGAATCTAAGTGAATCTAAGTAGAGAAGGTCTTAGTAGTTAGTTATTTATCAGGATTATTAAAAGCCATGGCAGAGTGGGAAAAGTAAGATGGTGGTAAAGCCATGGTTAAAGGAACCAGAGTAACCTACCTCAACCCTTATATTTTAATCAATTTCATTTGAACTTGGCCAATGTTATTTAATATCTACCATTTATTAAACTTTTCTTAACATTGTAGAAGGATAGTTTGCTTAATGTATGGTCTCTGTTTTCATAGATATTATCTTTTAATAGGGGAATGAGACAAACTTTCTTAAATATGTTAACATAATCATGATATCATTGATAAGGTCACACTGTTGTAGAGTACTAAGTGTCCATATCTTCTCATTATGCAAATCTCTTCTTCCCATTAATCCTTCAGAGAAGATCATTCAAAAATGTTGGAGGTTTTCCTTTAGATCTAAGTTTTAACATTACATGGGTACTATGTACCCTGAAATATTCATAAGCAGAACATTTTAATGTAGCAGAGAACTGGAAACAAAAGTAAAGTGCCATATAAAAAAAGAATAAATAAATTGTAGAATATCATTGCAGCACAAGAAATCATAAACCTGAAAAATTCAGAGAAGTATGAGAAGTTAAATGCAAAGACGTAGAATGATAATCAGAATAAAGAGAATAATGCACAGTGATACAATAATGTAAATAAAAAAACAAAAACAAACAAACAAACAAAAACAAATAACCCAAGCTGAATGCTATGGAATCATAAGGGTCAGATGTATGCCCTAAGATGAAATGAAAAAATACACAGACAAAAATGGCCACCTACCTCTTATTTACAAAGGCAGGAAGCTGTGGGTATGGAATGTTGCATGTGTTGTTAGAATTGTTTAATACATTTACAAATTTTGCTGAAACACCTTTTTTGTGCCCTTTCTCTTTCTTCTCTCCTGCTGTTGATGTTACACCACATGGCTTTTTGGGCAGAAAAGTTAATTTAAAAAGAAAATATATCAAAATTAAAACTTAAAAATAATGATAGGGTTTTTAGGTCAATATTTTAGCTGCTCATCTGTTGTCTCTGCTTTTCTGACACACATATTCTATCATCTATTTTGATCACATACTTCCTCAATGTTATCTTTTATGTTACTTTTGTGTATATATTGATGATACGCAGAAATCCACTTAGGTCTACCATTAGATTTCATTTCCCTTTGTATTACTCATAATTCTGATATCCAGCATAGAATGCTGGTAACCTATGTGGTTTACCGAAAGATGCTAAAAATTTTCTGGATAGACCTATTTGCTAATGGCATTGAAATGCTTTCTCCATCCTTCCTCTTCCTACTATTCCAAATACTACTAAGTTGATTTAATGAGATCCACAACCATATGTAAGAGTTCAGACTATTCACTCAGGAAGAGGCAAGTACTTAAAGAATGCTTATTGTTTAGACCATGATATGCAGTAAGATAAATAACCTATACTTCTCACACATCAATAATACCTTTATCTTGAACAGACAATGGAGATTCACAATAAGAATTGAATAGGAAGAAAAGAGCAGGCAGTATTACTCTCTGGAAATTGTATGTGCTGGAATTGAGTCCAAGTTTCTCCTTGAAAGAAAATCCATCCTTTTAATACCAGCATTCTTCCAGACATGTAGTAAGTCAATGAGTCACAGAATAACACAGTTCCTATAGAACTGAGATACAGATAATTAAAATGCATATTACATAATAAATGTATTAAAGAGGTGTCAAACACAAATTAAATTCTATGTGATGTCAGAGGGAAAAGAATGTCACTGTTGTTGGGCAATCATGGAAAAACTCATGGTGAAAACAGAATTAGAACTTAACTTTATAGGATAGTTAAAAATTCAGCAGTTGGGAAGATGGAGGGAATACATTTCAAGGAACAGTGCAAAGAGGGAGAGAAGTACAGGCCATATTCAGAGAACAGACTAAATGTGTTTGGCAGGAACATAGGACACATGAAAGGAACTAATATGGTATGAGTGGAATTCACAATGGAATTCACACATTTCTGAAGTACTACTAATTGGGCCAGTCTCTATTGAAGGTTGATATCACACTTGATTTATTTTGGAGTGATGTTATGAAAATTTAATTTGAAAAAATCCTATTATTTTAAAAAATAAAACATTTTTAATATTATATTAGTAATATGTTGATTTTTTTAGAAAGCCAAATTAAATATTGCAGGTTGCTTTTCAATTGAAAAAGCACCAAAATGATTTGTGCATAAAATATTACAGCATTTGTCTGCTTGCTTTTCAAGTTCTTCTCATTCATTTGATGTTGATGGTGCTTTGTTCAGCTGTTTGATGAAGTGAGCACTTTGTTTCTTGTATAAGCATTTCTTATCATTAGTGAATTGTTTCTTGTTATTATTACTTTTTCACTATCTCTGCTGACTGAATTAAATATCTTGCCTAATTAGTGTCCTGCAGATGAATGGATTCTAATTGTCATTAACATATAGTTAGATAGCCTTGTAAACAGATGGGAATGGGGGAAGGAGTGTAGAGGTTTCCCAAATAATAAAGTAAATATCCAGGGCCACATATATAGGGTAGCCCATCTTTATTATTATTCCCCAACATACACTCCCCATTTTAGCCTGTCCTTGGTTAAGTGATTTAATGAAGCTAAAACTTTAGATATAAAATGAGAAATTAGACTATATGCCCTCCAAGATCTCTATAAACCTGTAAGATCCTTTGACCCATGATCTTATAAAATGGAAATTTTTCATGTTCTATTCTTTCTTAGATTATACTGTGACAAAATTATTGTTAATAACCAATGATTTGAGGGGATTCAGATTTTGCCCTTTTTCATTTATCCTTATTTCAGGACTTCAGCCTCTGAAAGTTTAGCTAACCTTCTCTTCTATCCAGGTCCCATGCAAGTGGGGCAGCCATTGTATTCTACTCAGGTTTTGTTGGGGAAAAATTATTAAAATAGATTTAAATAGATTGGGAGGTAACTTAAGTAAATGATATGATCAAAGTTCAGGACAAGCCTTTTACTGTCATATTAATTCTCTCATTAACTTGACCCATCACATTTGATTGCCACCCTCAGGAATACTAGTTTTCCAAAAGAAACATGAGTTCTATCATGATGCTAGTCATTGATCTAAGAGAGAGATGGTCAAGTGATCATTCTTTTATTAAAATTCTGTTATCAATAAAATGCTTAAATTATCCAGAAGTTATGTCTCTCAAACCTTTTCAAACACCACATTATTCTTTTTGTCTTACTACATTTACTCAAATATTTCACCAGGACTACATACAAAGTGACTTATTTCTCCCTCCCTCAGGATCCAAAGTAACTCTTGAATTACCAATTTTATAGGTAACATTCTCTACAACCAGGTAAAAGGCAACATCTTTGTAATCTCATAGTCACTGGTAGTTCTTTTCACTGTAGGGAATCTAGAGTAGTGGTTTCCAAATGTTTTTAATTATACATCCCTATCAATAATGTTTTCTCCTAATGGGCATGCTGGATATGTGTACTGTGTGGGTGGTGGATTGAGTTTGTTCCTAAAAGCATCCTGAACAGTTGATGCAATGAGTACCGAGAAGTGTTTATATTATCCCTTACACACACACACACACACACACACACACACACACACACACTCACACACACACACAGAGATCAACACCCATTTCAGAAGGAGATGAGTGTGGATCTTGCACTGCAGCAGGAAGAGTAGGAATGGAGGAATGTCTAATTGTAATGGGTGAAGTGCAGATGCAGTTGGTTAGGTAGTAACTTCATGGTTGGTTACTGTAGGGAAGGTGGGATAGGACTCATATTTTTACCCTCTGATGGCTTGATCACATGCCCCTTTAGCATAAAGTGATTGTCCCTTTGGGGTGATACCATCCACATTCACACCTCCTCCCTGTAAGCCCCTGTTCCCACTTTGGAGACCACTGATGTACAGAACCTGTTCTTTTAATAGCAGGGATTTAGAGCTCTACTTTTCGTGATTCCTACCAGTCCTTAATTCCACTTTACCAAAGGCTCTTCTTTCTGGCCTCCACTAACCTCTTCAGGTTTGATGTGATTCAATATGACTCCCAGTGGCAAAGGGTCTACTCTTCTATTCTGTTTCTCTCTAGCGGATGTTGGTACTTTTAAATAAGCAAACTCTAAAGTGTGACTAGCTCAGTCCCATAAGGACTGTAAGAGATTCTTTCTGTCTTGCAAATGTCTGAATAGATGGCCTAATAGTCCCACTAAATTGCCTAATGTATACTAACTTAAATGTTTTAGATATTATTGTGAATAACCACTTCCATCATTCATTTACTTCCTTTCTGATGCACATGCAGACAAATATGTGCAGGTATTCAAATTCAACAATAGGGGGAAGTTGATATATGTTTTTCTGTTATACCTGATTCTTAGGCTCCAAATATCCTTGTGCAATTAATCTTTACTTAGTTAATTCAGGCCGATTTAAAAACACATGTTCAAAACCTGTTTTGTGTTAATCTCTGTCCTAGTTTTAGGAATACAAGCATAAAAATGCATTCAAGGAGTGTAAATGTTACTCTAAATCTGTGATCATTATAAGAAATAATTGGCAGGCTGATTTCAGAATGTCCTGGAGAGACTTATATGAACTGATGCTTAAGTAAAGTGAGTAGAAATAAGAGAACATTGTGCACAGCTACAATAAAATTATGGGATGATCAACTGTGATGAACTTGGCTTTTTTCAACAATGTGGTGATTCAGAACATTTTCAACAGACTTGTGACAGAAAAAAGCATCTGCATCCAGAGAGTGGACCACAGGGACGGAATATAGATCTTAACATAGTATTTTTACCTTTTTTGCTGTTCTTTGTTGTTTGCTTACTTTTTTTTCTTTCTCACTTTTTCCTTTTTAATTTGATTTTTCTTGTGCAGCATGATAAATTTGGAAATATGATTAGAAGAATTGTACATGTTTAACCTATATTGCATTTCCTGCTGTCCAGGGGAGAAGGGAGGGAGGGAGGATAGAGGGAGAAAAATTTGAAACACAAGGTTTTGCAAAGGTGAATGTTGAAATTTATGTTTGCACGTATTGTGAAAAAATAAAGTTGTTATTATAACAATAAATCCAGTCCATCATACTGCTTTAGTTTGCATTAAAATATAAATCTGTGATCATTTATTGTCTTTATTTGTAAGAAACATAGCATTTTTAAAAGACCCTGAACTAGTTGCTCTGCTGTCAATCACAACTGTCAGCAAGTAAAAGGAAAAAGAATCCAATCTTTGTTAATTATGATGAGAAAAGAGGTGACCTAGACAGGATTTCTAAATATGGTCATTGCCACACCATAGTCACGTTCAACGTTATCCAGATTCAAGAAAAGTAGGCATAATGCAGAGAGTCCCGGACTTAAGAATCAAAGATCCAAGGTGAAATCCTGGCTCTGGTTGCTATTTTTGGGACTGGATTTTCATCAAAATTTGATTTGTTTAGCAGGAGGTATTTTGGTGAAGGGAGGTGGATTAAAGGATTGCAAAAGTATTCCTTAATCTGAACAAGAATCTAACCTGAAAATGAAAACTGCTTTCTTTTGTTTGTATATTCTTCATATTTTTCAGTTTAGTACAACCCCATTTAAAATTTTCCTGACACTTTTCTCAATTTCATTGTAAACTGAAGGGGTTGAGCTAGATGTTATATTTACAATTCATTCTAAGTTTCAATCCAATGATAACTGAACTTTAGTAGCCAAAGAAGGAAAAGAGGTTTGTGAAGATATCAGTTCTTTTAAATAGATTTGCTAATGTCTTTGATTATCAAGTCAAAGCATTTATAGGATGGCTACTTGTATATGTCGTTGCAGCCACAGCCTATATGGATTGAACCAGCAATGAAACATGAAGAAAATTTGAGAAATTACACAAAGCACAGACAAGCTTGAGATTTTTAGCTAAAGAAACTAGAGAAGCTCCATTGATGGAGAGAAATTCCTCTGTCAACATTCATAATTCTGTCATCAAAACAAAAGCTTTTATCTGAGAGAAGGTAAGAGTTCCCACAAACTTAGATTAATATTGTTAATCCACAAATGCCTATTGTCATTTTAAAAAATACACATCATTTTAAAAACTTGACGTCCCCCCCCCCCCCCCCACTCAGTTTTCTCTATGCATATATACCTAGAACATTTTTATTATTTGAAAACATTTCATGAAAATTTGGTTTGTTTAGTAGGAAACATTTTGGTGAAGGGAGATAGAATAAAGGATTGCAAAAGTATTCCTTGTTGTGAACAAGAGTCTAAAGTCAAAATAAAACCTGTTTTCTTTTGTTTTCATGTTTTTCAATTTAGCCCAAACCTATTTAAAATTTTCCTGACAAAGATACTGGAGCATCCTTCTCCCCCTCATTTTACAATTGATGAATATTAGGATAGGGGTAAGCGACTTGTCCAAGTTCACATAGCTAATAAATCCCTGAGGCCATATTTGAACTCTCAAAGAAACCCCTTCCAAGCATTAGGCTCAGCACTCTATCTCCCAGTGCTAATGTAGCTGTAGCAACAAACCATATGTTTTGTGATATTTAAATATATCCGGATTCGCTCCTATAAATGACGCTCTCAGACTCAAATGAAAATGAAAGTAAAATTTTAATTATAAAATGCATGGTATAGACAGTTTATATTTACACAGACAACAAGACAAGACAATAATAACTAAAATTAAACCAATAATAATTGAGACAGATAGAGGAAGAGAATGCATCACCAATTGAAAGGGAACCTCAAAACTCAGGTGGCTGGGAGCCCCGTTTCAGCCTCAGCAGCTTGAATTGGGAAAAGATTTTCCCGGGCGAAGCGTCCTTCCCACGGGTGAGACTCAACAGGTTGCTAGAAATGGGGGGCTTTTATTTCCTTTTTAGACAAAGAAGGCTTCTTACTACCATATCTTTGTTTGGCCTGTTCCAGACCCCATAGCCTTGACATATTTGCGTATGTTCAGGGTGGGAGCCACCCTCCTCTGAGCATAAGCAATTCCGGGAATGGCGAGTTCCTGGCTCCTCCTCTCAAGGGCATGTAGGGTTCATAGAACGGTCAAATAAGTCTCAGGCCTGCTTTATTTGAGTGAACTTATTTTTAAATAAGATTTTTCCAATTCTTATTCACCATATTAGAAATTGTAATCAGTCAGTGTTGCCAATTGGGGTTGCTTTTCTTGGTCTCTATGGAGTGGACAGGAATATGAGATTTTAAGCATGGCTACATTTGACCCTTTTCACCAAATTCACCCTGAGATATATTATAGCGAGCAGACTTCCCCCAGAAATTTTGGAAGGAAGTAGTTTTCATCCTCATCTCTCCTTCACCCCTACCCACCAGCTTCAGAGACACCTACAGCCTAGGGAGAATTGCTCTTTCAAAAGGATGAATTATCAACAAAAGTCTAATCTTCTTTATCCATTTTTTCCTAGACCAGGTGTTTATCACCTTCTTCAAGATCGCTTTTAAATGAATGCATCCTAACATCTCCTGTACTACCAAGAAAAAATTCAGTCCTTAAAAATATATATTGGTTTTTGTACCTAGTAAAAACAAAATTAATTATCTTTGAATATTTATAAACCTGGAGGGAAACTGGAATAGAATTAAAATAACCCATCAAAGTTATACTTACAACATTTTTCTGGAGCTTAAACATCATGAGATGCCTATGATGAGAAGCAGAGAAATGAGGTGGTTAGGGTAGCAATTAGGAAAAATTAATAAATGTTTTAAAATATCTGGCCAAATTCAAAAGCCCTAAGCCTATTAACCTAGGCAGCAGAAAGTATTCCTTGGCTGGAAGAAGTAACATTGAGGGATCAGGCCCTTTACCTAGGAAAATGATTAAAGGGACGTAGAGTATCAGGCCTCATTGACTGCACAGTAGGTATGAAACAGGGTATTCAGAATTAGACTAGTGCCATTCTGATCACACTAACTGCAGGCACCTCTGAAAGTGATTCAATTAACAAAGTCTTGATTCCCCTCCAAACAAGTTTAACTCCTCTAATCGAATTCTGGAGTGACAGAGGCAATAAAAAGTCAGAGTGAGACGTTCTTCCAGCCCAAGACAACTTAAATGAAAAGGAGAGATTTATGACATGGGGGTGGAGGCTGGCTTAGACCCCATTTGTCTGAAACACTGTGGTGGAAATAGGCAGTAGTGACAGAAGCAGTAGCAGCTTTGGGAGTTCTCATGCCAAAGGTTGTAAAGGGACCTGGAAAGGGGTCAGAAAACGTTTGGAGAGGACCCTTGCACTAATACTGGATGGAGGACCAGATGATATTTGGCAGATCCATTGCCAATACACATTTTTGGTTTGTATTTCAAGGGTGAAGAGAAGTATTTTCAGGCAAGAAGGAGCAGTTCTATGGAACAGATTGGCTCTTGGTCATAATGCATCATGGACCCAGAGGAACAATAATACTTCCACTCCAGAGGAAGCAGAGTTCCTTAGGTGTTTCTATTTAATCATATCATTTCTGTTTCCAAGGGATAAGGGAACCTAAGGAACAGTATCACTTTCAATATGAAGGAAACAAGGGCTCTAAGAAACAATATTGACTGTTATCACAAAGAATCATGGACTCTTCTTGTCAAGGAACAGAGTTCAAGAGGAGAAGTAGTCATACTTCTCCTCAGAACACATCACCTTGAAATTACCCAAATCATACAAATCCCCAGAACTATCTCCACAAAAAAGCAGGGTGAAAAAGTCTGAAACTTGAAAGTTCCTCCCATCCCAATCCCATGCTGTAGAACTTAGACTAACTTTAACATACAGTTCAAGAAATGGGGTGGGGGATGGGGTGAGAGCAAATTAAAAGAACCTGATCATAAAAAAGTTACTCAGATCACTGGTTAGAGGGAATATCAAGACAATATCTCAGAAAAAGATAATAAAGTCAAAAGAAGTGTAAGCAAAACCTCAAAGGGGGAAAAAGCATGAACTCGGCACAAAGTAAAACAAGAAATCCTGGAAAAGCTAAAAAATAATCTCTTAGGAATAGAGGGATTTGCTAATGAATTCTATCCAACAATTATAGGGGAAAATTAATATCAATACTGTATAAATCTTTCAAAAATAGGTAAAGAATGAGTTATGCAAAATTTGTTTTATGACATAAATATGGTTTTGTAGACTGATTTCCTTAATGAATAGAAATACAAAAATTTTAAATGAAAAATTAGCAAGAAGAGTACAGTAATATGTCAGAAGGGTCATATACTATGACCAGGGCAAAATTTGTAGTAGGGAGACAGAACTGTGAGAAATGCTGAAAAGTTGGGTTTCCACAGTGTTACAAGCTTTGAGGTAGTGTGGAATTGGAAGAGTGGGTACCACTGACCAAGAGGTTTTCAGAATTTGAGAGGTTAAGGAAGGTTAGGATTCACAGAATAATTAAATGACCAATAGAAGCCTTGAGCAAACCAGGAATTGGGGGGGGGCTAGGAAGACACAGGTGAATTCAGTGGATCAGAAAGACTCCTGTGATTTTGAGAAAGCCATAAACTTAAGATAATAACTAATGCAGTCCAAACTAGTTGGGGTCAATGACCTGATGACCAAATCACTACTGTGCCTGCTTAATAGGCTAATTGAATATTAAACAACACACCCCAGAGGAGGAGTTTTCTGCCATTTTTGAATATGGGATGTGTGATGTGTGGGGCATGCTTTATACATATTCAGGGGAAACATGTAGTGGGCAACTCAGAAAGATTGTAACCTGGATAAAACAGAACCAATCCCTTCTCTGAAGGGAGGAGCTGTGTCACTCGTGCAAGCATAAAGGTTCCCCTACTTCTGTACTCAGTGCTCCCTCTTCCCTAAAAGGACCCATTTCTGGCCAGAAATATTAAGACGATTCCTTAAGATACTTCTTTAATAAATTTTTCTTGATATCTGATTTTCAGTGTCAAAAGAGTGTTATTTCTAAAAGAACTGTTTCAAGATTAGGAAAACTATCAGCATAATAGACCAAAGCAATCATAAGAACAACAAAAATAATGATTATATCAATAGATAACATCCTTTCCTACTAAAATACTATAAAAGACATGAATAAATCGAGCCATTCTTAAAATGACAAGAAATATCTATTTAAAACTATCAGGAAGCTTTATCTGCAGTAGTGGTAAACTTGAAGTCTTCGCACTAAGATTAAGCGTGACGAAAAGATGTCCTTATCACCACTATTATTTGACATTGTACTAGAAATAATAGCTATAGTAATAAGACAAGAAAAAGAAATTGCAGGAATAAAAAAGCAATTAGGAAACAAAACTATCGTTTTTACAAATGATATGATGGTATATTCAAGGAAGGATAGAGAATTAACGAAAAAAACTAGTTGAAAGAAGTAACAACTTTAGCAAAATTGCTGTAGAACCTAAAAGAAACGCATAAGAATCATTCATTTTTCTATAATTATCAACAAAACACACCAGAAAGAGATAGAAAGGAAAATTGTCTAGACAGTTGGAAAAAAAAAACATTAATTGTTCATGAATGCAATGGACCAATCCAATAAAAATTAAAATTCTTCTTAAATTAATTTTCTTAATCAGTGCCATACAAATCAAACCACCAAAGAATTCTTTTAAAGAGCTAAAAAAATACCAAAAAATCATCTGGAAAACAAAAGTTCAACACATCAAGGTAATCAATTAAAAAAAATGTTAAGGAAAATGGCTTATCATAACATATTTCAAATTATATTACAAATCAATAATTTTTGTCTGAGGCAATTGTGGTTAAGTGACTTGTCCAAGGTCACACAGCTGGAAAGTGGTGTCTGAGACCAGATTTGAACACAGGTTCTCCTGACTTCAGGGCTGGTGCTGTATCTACTGCACCACCTAGCTGGCCCCAAATCAATAACCTTAAAATTTTGGTACAGGCTACAAAATAGAATGGTGAATTAGTGGGTAAATCAAGTGCACAATTCATAAGTAGTTACACCAAAATATCCAAGCATTAGGGTTAAGAACTTACCATTTGATAAAAATTGCTGGGACAACTGAAAGCATTTTGGCAAAAATGAGGTATAGGTCAACATCTTATACTGAATGCCAAGATAAAGTCAAAATAGATAAATGATTTAGACATAATGGGTGATATCATAAGTAAATTATTGGAACATGGGAAAAATGCAGCGATAAGATCTGTGAATAAGGAAAGAATTTATGACCAAAGAAAAGACAGACATAATCAATGGAAGTAAAATGGATAATTTTGATAATATGAAATTCAAAAGATTTTGTAGAAATAAAACAAATATAATCAAAATTAGAAGAACAGGAAACTGAAAAGTAACTTACAACAAGTTTGTATTATAAAAGTCTCATTTTTCACACATAGACAGAAATTACTCAAAAAATGCATTCCTCAGTTGATAAATGGTGAAAGGATATGAATAAGAAAATTTCAGGAAATTTCAAAGCTATCTGTAGTCACATGAAAAAGAGCTCTAAATTACTACTGATACAAGAATTGGAAATTAAAACAACTCCAAGACACCATGTAACTCTTGTCAGATTAGCTAACATGACAGAAAAAGTATATGACAAATCCTGAAGGAAATGTAAAAAAAGTGAGCATTGTTAATGGAGTTGAGAACTTGTCCAATCATACTGGAGAACAATTTGTAACTATGGCAAAGGGGAATAAAGCTGTGCATACCTTTTTAACTAGCAATACTACTTCTAGCTCCATATTCCAAAGAAATCAAAGAAAAAGGGGAAAGGACCTGTTTGTACAAAAATATTTATTGTAGCTCTTTTTGTGATAGTAAAGAATTGTAATATAAGGAAAAGCCTATCATACTAGAAATGGCTAAACAAATTGTGGCATATACTTGTAATAGAATAATATTTTGCTTAAGAAATGATAAGCATAATGGTTCATAAAAACCTGGGAAGACTTATATCAACTCATACAAAATAAAGTGAGCAGAACCAAGAGAACATAAACAATAACAGTAATATTTTAAGGGAAATCAACCCTGAAAGCCTCAGTTATTCTGATAAAAACAATGATCCAACAATTCGAAAGGACCCATGATGAAAAATACAATCTACCTAGAAAGAGAGAAATGATAGACTTTGAATGTAAATTGAAGTATATTTTTCAAACTTAATATTCATTATTTTATTCTATTTGTGTTTTCTTTCACAACATAGCTAATATGAAAATGTGTTTTGCATAACTTTATGCATAAAATATATTAGCAAAGTCTTTGAAAGTACTATGCTACCTTATACTCAAATGGAACCAGATGTTTGGGGGTAACTGAAGTGGGAGAAGAAGGGGCCAGAAGAAGGAGGAGGTAATATATGGGAATCTTCTATCTGTTTTAAATTCAACTTAAGTAGCTTAAAATTGGATAGATAGTAAAACGTCATTGGGAAAGACATAAATGGATACTTTAAGTTTGGAGATGACTTTCAAACTGAAAGGACTAGATAAGGCCATTGCCTAGAAAGTAAGATTTATTTTTACTAATTGAGCAGTAGAATTTTTTTTTATTTGGTTTGTGGTAACTTCAAAACATCTTGGTTCTTAGTTATCCCCTTTTAGATAATGGGAATTTAGGAACTGGCTTGAAAATCTCATTTAATTCTTGCATGGTTTTAAAATGCCCATCCCTTCCTGCCCATCTTGATGGAATTTTAGAAGCCTGAGTGTCTGTCATGTAAGCACTAGTGGGAAAAGAAAAGAACAAAGAGATAATGATTTCTTTTTAACCTCTTAGAGGCTCCTATCATCAGTTTCCCAAGGCTCCTATTGTCTATAAATCTGTTTTGTCTCCTAAGCAGTTTATGTGACAGATCCAGAAGACATGTCATACCTTCCTAATGAAATTTCCCACATAATTTCCCCCTCCCTCATTATGAAGCAGACTACTTCCCACCAGGCCAGGCTCCCCTATCTCCCCAGGTGATTGCTATATTTTATTCTCAGACAAAATGATATTCTGATACAAATACTGGAAATATAATACATATAATAAAAAACCCAAAATATTGTTTAAAAGATATAAATTAGGCATACATTTGCTTTCCATGAAGAAATGTTATAGAACATAAATGTTCTATTATAGAATTTGGAAATCCTAGTAATCAGCAAATAAACATTGGCTATAAGCCATTTGACATAAAGTTCAGGGCCCTTAGATGCATTTGTTCACTTGACATGCTCAACCATTACTTCATTTATTTCCTTTTCCCTCCCTAACTTAACTTCTTCCTTTATAAATGCCAGCAAATGCTAGTAGATGAGATTTGTGCTACCACAGGGAACAGTGGAATATGCAGTAGCAAACTTGAAAAAAGCTTAGTACTTCAGTTCTTTAGTGGAAGCTGCAGTGGCTGGCAATTGGGGAAATGGAAAGGTACTGGATCTGAAATTTCTAAATGTTGTTATTTCTGAATGTTGCTGGGGGGGGCAACAATAGGGGATGTCTAAGTGGTGTAGTGGGTAAAGCAATTGCTCTGGAATCAGAAAGACTTGAGTTCAAATCCTGTCTCCTACACTTATCAGTTGTATGACTATACAATTCACTTAACTCATATTTGTCTCAGTTTTCTCATATCTAAAATGAGATGACATGCAAAAGAGTTATGATTACTACCTGGTAAAACTAAGCACAGTATATCAAGGGGGAAAAGGTAATTTACTGAAATAGAAGAATTTCAAACTCTCATAAGGAGATTAGAATTGAAATAAAAATTGATCTCCAATATCAAGACCCAAGAGAATACTAAAAAGGGGGGGAAAGAAAAGAAAATAATTGAGTTGAGATATTTACATCCCTAAATAGGAAGATGATATTAGTAGTTCTTAAAAATTATGCCACTAATAATATAGGTGGAAGAATATATATAGACAGAGGGTATAGGTACAAAGTAAATTTGAGGGAATAATACAAAAATAACTAAGGGATGAGAAAAAGGCATATGAAGAAGTGCAAAAAAATCTATTATAGTATGGGGAAAGATGAAAGGGCTAGCAATAGACATGACTTAAAATTTACATTCATTAAAATTGACTCAAAGAGGGAAAATATACGCAATTATTTGAATATAGAAGTCTCTCATACCCAACCAGGAAGTAGGTTGGGGGGGGGGACAGAAAGGAATGTAGATTTGGGGAAATCTGTAAACAGAAGAAAAACGTTGCTACAGAGGGAAAGGATGAAAGGAGAGAGAAGACAGGAAGAAAAAAATAGGATAGAGGGAAATACAGAGTTAGTAATTATAACTGTATAGAATGAACTCTTCCATAAAATATAATCAGCAAAGTGGATCAGAAATCAGCAACCTGAAAAGGTTGTTTACAAGAAACACAATTGAACCAGAGACACACATTGAGTAAAGGAAAGGGTTGGAGCAGAATCTATGATGTTTCAATTAAAGCAAAAAAAAAAAAAAAAAGTAGCAATTCTAATCTCAAACAAAGCAAAAATAGACCTAATCAAAAATAAGGAAGAGAACTACATATTACTAAAAGTTACCATAGGTAATGAAGTAATAGCAATAAATATATATAAATACCAAATGGTGTAGCATTCAAATTTATTTTAGTAATAACTTTTTATTTTCAAAGCATATGCAAGGATAGTTTTCAATATTTACTCTTGCAAAAATCTTGTGTATCAAATTTTTCTCCCTTTCTTCCCCTCACTCCTTCCCTTAGCCAGCAAGTAATGAATTTATATGTTAAATATATGCAATTCTTCTACACATATTTCTGCATTTATCATGCTGCACAAAATTAATCAGATCAAAAAGGAAAAAATGAGAAATAATAAAAAGCAAGCAAACAACAAAAAAGGTCAAAATACTATGTTGGAGTTCACATTCAGTCCCCACAGTTCTCAGAACCATACATATGGTTCTCAATGACAGGTGTTTTGGAATTGGTCTGAATCACCTAACTGTTTAAAAGAGCCATGTCCATCAGAGTTGATTATCACATAATCTTGGTTTTGCTATTTACAATGTTCTCTTGGTTCTACACACTTCACTTAGCATCAGTTCATATAAGTCTCTCCATCCTTTCTGAAATCATCCTGCTTATCACTTCTTATAAAACAATAATATTGCATAACATTCATATACTATAACTTTTTCAGCCGTTTGCCAACTAATGAGCATCCATTTTGTTTTCAGTTCCTTGACACCATAAAAAGGGCTACCAACATTTTTGCACATGTGAGGCCTTTTCCTGTTTTTATGATCTCCTTCAGATACAGATCAAGGATCAAAGGGTATCCACAATTTGATAGCCCTTTTGGCATAGTTCTAAATTGCTCTCCAGAATGGTTGCATCAGTTCACAACTCTACCAACAATCTATTTGTTTTCTCACATTCCCTCCATTTATCTTTATCTTTTCCTATCATCTTAGCCAATCTGAGAGGTGTGTTGTGGTATATCAGAGTTGTCTTAATTTGCATTTCTCTGATCAATAGTGATTTAAAACATTTTTTCATATGACTAGAAATGGCTTTAATTTCTTTGTCGGAAAAGTATCTGTTCATATCCTTTGACCATTTATCAAATGGAGAATGATTCTTATAAATTCAAATCAATTTTCTCTGTATTTTAGAATTGGGGTCTTTATCAGAACCTTTGAATATTAGAACGTTCTACTCTTGTCTGCATTGGCTTTTTTGAACAATTTCTTTTATTAATATAATAAAAATTGTTCACTTTGAATTTCATAATTTTTTGCAATTTTTGTCAAATACTGAGTTCTTATCATAGAAATTGGGGTCTTTAGGTTTGTGAAACATTAAACACTAGATTACTATAGTCAACGACTATTGTAGCATCTAAATTCTTTAAAGAGAAGTTAAGTAAGTGACAAATTCATAATCAAATAAAAGAGAACATCATGAAATATAAAGGGGATAATTTTGATTATATTAAATAAAAATATTTTGCATAAACAAAACTAATACAATTAATATTAGAAGGAAAGCAGAAAAATTGGCCATAATCTTTACAAAAAAAGCCTCATTTTTCAACTATAAAGAGCTGAATTTATAAGAATACAAGTCGTTTTCCAGCTGATGAATGACTGGTCAAAGGATATGAACAGACAGTTTTCAGATAAAGAAATCAAAGCTATCTTTTAGGCATATGAAGAAGTACTCTAAATAGCCTTTGATTAGAGAAATGAAAATAAAAATAACTCTGATATACTACATCATACCTAACAGATTGGCTAATGTGACAAAAATGGAAAGTGATAAATATTGGAGAGGATGTGGGGAAACAGGTATAATAAGATACTGTTAGACGAGTTGTGAACTGTTTCAAGCAGTCTGAAGAACAATTTGGAACTATGTCCAAAGGTTTACTAAATTATGTATGTTCTTTGATCTTTGATCTCTGATATAAGTCTATATGCCAAAGAGATCATAAAAAAGGAAAAGGACCCAGATTTTTAAAAAACGTTCATAGAAGCCCTTTTTGTAGTGGCAATTAGAGTTGGCACTTGAAAATTGAGGAGATGCCCATTAACTGGGAAATAGACAAGTTGTGATATATCAGTACTATTGTTCAATAAGAAATTATGAACAAGCAGATTTTAGAAAAACTTAGAAAGACTGATGAAATGAACTGAAGCAAAGAAAAATGAGCAGAACCAGGAAAATACTGTACATAATAGCAGCGATATTGTGTTATAATCAATTATGAATGATTCAGCACTTCTTAGCAACATCAAGGACTCATGAGGGGAAAAAACATCTAGTTGAAGAAGTAATGAACTCTAATGAAGATTGAAAAATACTTTTTCCACTTTAATTTTTTTTCTTTTGATCTGTGTCTTTCACAACTGTGATTAATATGTAAATACGTTCTACATGATAGGGAAAGTGTAGCATGTCAAATTGCCTACCATTTTAGCAAGAGGGGGAGGAAGGGAGAAAAATTTGGAACCCCAAATCTTGTAAAAATAAAAAGAAATTGTCTTAACATGTAGTTGAGGAAAATGCTATTAAAAATAAAATGGGGGGGGGCAGCTAGGTGGTGCATTGGATAGAGCACCAGCCCTGAAGTCAGGATTAACTATTAACTGAGTTCAAATCTGGTCTCAGACACTTAACACTTCCTAGCTGTGTGACTCTGGGCAAATCACTTAACCCCAATTGCCTCAGCCAAAAAAAATTAAATAAATAAAAATGGGGATAATAATAGAGATTACTTCTCAGAGTGTTGTGAGAATCAAAGGAAATAATAATTGTAAAGCACTTACTTAGCAAAGTGGCATATAATAATATAGTTGATGATGATGATGATAAGGAAGACTCAGATGGAGAAATACCCTTTACAAATGCAATTTGACCCCTTCTCGGTAACTTATATTCTTAGTTGCCTAGAGTACCAATTTGCCTAGAGTCATACAGTCAGTTTATGGTACAGATGAGATTTGAATCAAGGTATCTCTGACTATGAGATCAGCTTGTTATCTACTATTACATGACCTCTAATTAATATTTAGTTTTAGAAAATCTAGAATATTCAACAGAAATATTTTAGATTATATAAATTTAAGGGAAAAAATATTCCTTCTCCTATACATATGGCAAGTCTTCAATGCCATAGATAAACATATGCAATTCTTCTATACATATTTCCATAATCATCATGCTGCACAAGAAAAAAATCTTATCAAAAAGGAAAAAAAATGAGAAAGAAAACAAAAACCAAACAAACAAAAACAAAAACAGTGAAAACACTATACTTTGATCCACATTCAGTCTACACAGTCCTCTCTCTGGATGTAGTTGACTCTCTCCATCATGAGTCTATTGGAATTTGTCTATATCCCTTCATTGTTGAAAAGAGCCACTTCCATCATAATTGATCATCACATAATATTTCATTGTTATTTATTATAATCTTTATTTTTACATGCAAAAAAATCTGATTGACAGAACAAGATTTAGGGTTTGAGGGAAAACTGATTTAGTCAAAACAACTGGCTGGTTTTTCAGTATGAAGATATTGGTAAATGGGGATTATATGTGATTTTCCATTTTACAAAGGGCTTCATTAGCAATTTACGTTTAAATAATACCTCCCATACTATTGCATGTGAAATATGATTCAATTTATGAAAGAACTGAATGGGGATCACAACATAACATTCTCACTCTTTTTGTTGTTGTTCACTTGCATTTTGTCATTGTATTTACTTGACTTTTTGATCTGATTTTTCTTGTGCAGCAATAGCATTATATAAATATGTTTACACATATTGGATATAACATATTTTAAAATTTATAACATATATTGGATTGCTTGCCATCTAGAGAAGGGAATGGGAGGGAAGGGGAAAATCTGAAACACAAGACTATGCAAAGGTCAATGGTGAAAAATTATTCATGCATTTGCTTTGAAAATAAAAAGTTTAAAAAAGAGAAAGCCTCAAAAAAAAAGAAAAAAATATTTTGCATGTAATTTATCATTTTTCATATTGGATCTTCCATGAAAATTCAAGGTCCTTGAGAATAATTCTTTTTTTTTCAAGATTCTTAGAATGTAGACTGGCGCCTGGAAAATAATAAGTGCCTAATAAAAAAACTAGTTGAATTTCATTAGACCCTATGGTGTTAGATGTGCTTGTCACAAGGTTTTTCATCTTTTGGAAATGTCTTCATTTGATTCAACTCTGTGTGTGATGTCCAGATTGGGATATCTGTTTCTTACATAAGGATAATGATGGCATTCCTACAATCTTTCATAAGATTAAATCAGCAATTTATCAGAAATACTAATTCTTCATTTGTAGAAAAGCGCTCCAGAATTCCTTTTCTTATCATGACTAAAAGACATCCATAAATCTATGTTTTATTTTAGTGGAAACTTAAAGCATATGATACAAACGACCATATTGACGATCATCCTAGTTCAAGTGTTATTGTGTTTGCTTTTTTAGCCTCCAGCAGTGTTTTATGTTGGTTTAAATCTGCCATTGCCATTTAACTTGAACGCTATAAAAACTCTTAACCAAAGGATTTTTTAGATCACCAGTGGGCATGCTATTAGTTCTTTCATTCTTCTTTAAAAAAAAATCCTAGGACAATGGACATGATCTAACTTTGCTATTAAAAAAAAAAAAAAACCCAACAAAACTCTGCTTGTGGTTTTCTTGGCCATTGAGATAGTATCTACAAACACTAATAAATGAGATCATCAGGGATAGAACTTAAAGTAATTCTGTGGAAAACAGTAGGGGCCTTTGCTATCTGTATTTTTCAAGCCTCCTGAAAATCAATCAATTCTTTAAAAAACAATAAAAATCCACAACTCCCAGAACCTACTTAAAGAACATTCCGGTGCACAGAGGTAGTAATTAAAGGTTGAAATAAAAAGAGCTAAAATAGCACCTTTCCAAAGCCTGTGATTTAAAAGGACCATGTAATAAGCAAAGTCTTTCTATATAAGAAAGCTGCATCTGTTCTCCTACTCTCAATCCTTTCTTTTCCCTAAAAGCCAGTTGCAAAAAAAAGAAAGATCATTATGTTCTAGATATCAACTAGAACATTAAAGGTGCTTAATATGTGGATTTGTGAAGAACTAAATGCTGTGTCCTATAAATTAAGCTATTGGTGCATCTGTTGAAATGATCATAGTTGTAGTAGAACATATAATAAATATCTCACCACTATTTGACAATGTTCCCCCACTTTCATCTTCCCAGCACCTTGCTCAAGCTTGCTCTAGTTAAGCAAGGACATATTTATGTATACACATATAGCTATATGCACACATACACACACACATACCTCCCCACATATATGCACAAACCTATCTTTCCTATCCCAGCTAATTCTTTATTTTAATTCTACTCCTTAATTTGCCTATTACTTAATGTCTCCAGAACTATAGATCCCCTCCCTTCTCCTCTTCCCCAATCCTTTGCTTCCCCTCCACCCATCCCTCCTTCCTTAATTCTTTATAGATTTTGGAGGGTGTTTTACCCCTCATAGTATAGATATAATGTTGCCTATTTAACTCATTCCTGATACAAATGGGTTTTCAGAACAATGAATCTTTCTCCCCCCTCTAATGCCTCTTGTCTATTCTTCTTCACCTCATTTGTATAACATAATTACTATTTTTATCTCAACTCTGCCCCAATCTTTTTTTGAGCTACTCTATTATTGATGTTGATCTTAAATATAATGAATGCATTTCCATGCAAAAACAGAAACAATCTGTCCAGTTAAATTCCTTGTAATTGATCTTTGATATTAACTCTTATATGTTTAATTTTTTATTGAGTTAGGATTTGGTTGATAGAAAGTAAAGAAAATCTGCAAGTTCAATGAATGTCCATTTTTTTTCTCATCCAATATTATGGATAATTTTGTTGGATGTCATATTTTTGATTGTCTAGTTTTTTTGATTGCCAGTAGATATGACTCTAGGATCTGTGGGCTTTTGTTGTAGCTGCTGATAAATTCTGTATAATTCTAATTGTAGCTTCAGAGTATTTTATTTTATTATTTTTCTTTTACAAAGCTTTTTATTTTCAAAACATATGCATGAATAATTTGACATTGACCTTTGCATAGCCTTGTGTTTCAGATTTTCTCTTCTTTCCCCCATCCCCTCCCCTAGTTGGCCAGCAATCCAACATAGGTTAAACATGTTAAAATATATGTTAAATCCAATATGCATAAACATATTTATATAGTTCTCTTGCCGTACAAGAAAAATCAGATCATCAAAAGAAAGTAAATGAATAAGAAAACAAAATGCAAGCAAACAAAAAGCGTGAGAATGTTATGTTATAATCCGCATTCAGTTCCCACAGTCCTCTCTGTAGATGGCTCTCTTCAATACAAGATCGTTGAAACTGGCATCAATCATCTCATTGTTGGAAAGAGTCGTGTTCATCAGAGTTGATCATTGTATAATATTGTTGTTGCCGTGTATAATGATCTCCTGGCTCTGCTCATTTCACTCAGCATCAGTTCATGCAAGTCTCTCCAGGCCTCTCTGAAATCATCCTGCTGGTCGTTTCTCACAGAACAATAATATTCCATGACATTCATATACCATAATTTATTCAGCCATTCTCCAATTGATGGACATCCCTTCAGTTTCCAGTTTCTAGCCACTACAAAAAGGGCTGCCACAAACATTCTTGCACATGTGGGTCCCTTTCCCTCTAAGATCTCTTTGGGATATAAGCCCAGTAGAAACACTGCTGGGTCAAAGAGTATGCACAGCTTGATAACTTTTTGAGCATAGCTCCAAATTGCTCTCCAGAATGGTTGGGATCCGTTCACAGTTCCACCAAGAATGTATTAGTGTCCTAGTTTTCCCACATCCCCTCCAACATTCATCTTTATTTTTTCCTGTTATCTTAGCCAATCTGAGAGTTATATAGTGCTCCAGAGTATTTTAATTTTTTTCTTGTTTCTTGCAAAATTTTCTCTTTGATCTGTGGGTTTCAAATTTGGCAACAAAATTCCCATTTGTTTTCCACAAAGGATGTTTTGGAGGCGGTGATCAGTGGATTCTTTTCTATTTCTACATTCCTCTCATGTTCTATTATCCCAGAACAATTTTCTTGGATTAGTTCTTGCATTATTATGCTAAGGTTTTTTTCTTTTTTTTTTGTCATAGCTTCCAAGTAGTTCAATTATTCTTAATTTTTTTTTCTTCTTGAACTGTTCTCTAGATCTGTTGTTTTTCTTATATTTCAAATTTTGGTCTATTTTCTCATTCTTTATAATCTGTTTTGATATTTCTTGGTCTCTCATAGTTTTACAGGCTTCCCCTTGCCCAATTCTAATTTTTAGAGTTATTTTCAGCTTTGAGACTTTGCATCTCCTTTTTCAGTTGATTAACTTATTTTCTTGGATAGTTTTAATTTTTTTTAATTTTTAGTTTTTCTTCAAACTTGATTTTTAAATTCTTTTTTGAGTTCTTCTATAAATTCTTTCTGGAAGGGGAGCCACTTAACATTACTTTTTTGGATTAAAAGAAGCTTTTTTTTTTTAACATCAGTGTCCTTCTCTGAAGATGAACCCTGGTCTTCTGTGTTCCCCTAGTAAGTTTCTATGGTTAAGTACTTTCTTCTACACTAGTTCATTTATTTTAATGAAAAGTATTAGTGTAAGCATCTCTAATGTGGGGAGGGGGGTAATGCTTCTACCTTCACTTCAGCTCTGTCTTGTGACCTGGAATCCCAAACCAAAAGCTAAGTGCCTGCAGCCAGCAATGTCCCTGCACCACTGCTTCTGCGTCTATCAAGTGTGCTGGCTTCTTCTCGTCCAGGATCATGTCTCTGCACTACAGCTGGGCCTGACATCCTAATCAGCCAATGTTCACTCAGTCTTCTTGTACTCAGATCCCCAACTCCTCAAGTTGTCCTGGTTCCTGCTGAGTCACAGCTTGCTCCAGAGCTCCCCACTTGGTGTTTCGGGGAGCTAGCTGGCAGATGTGTGCATTGCACATTTGTTAATCCCTTGCCTGAGGTCTTTCTTCAGATCTTCTTGGGTTGTGCCCAAAGTACTCTTTTTCTGCCCCAAATTTTCTTGATTTTTTGCCAATCTATGTTCACCCTGAGACACAAATTTGTTCTGTGTGTGAGGAAAATATGGAGAGCTTGAAATTTACTTACCTACTCTACCATCCTCCTAGAGGAGCTCATATTAAACAACACATAAAGGAAGCTGAAAAGGAGGAGGGAAAAAAAGGAAGAAAGGAAGGTACTTATCATCGGAGTATGGCAGCCTGAAGAGGAATGAAGACATGATTAGTGATATTTTTCATTAAAATAGAAGTTCTAGGAGGAATCAACCAATCAGAAGAAGCTCCAGGGACAGAGGGTACTTCTTCCAAATTGAGAAGTAAAGTGACTTTTAAAGGTAAATAGATTTTTATGCCATAGTAGAGAAAGTCTGGAGAGTCAAGAGTGCAGGGAGCCTACTGAATCATTCAATCCATGCTCAACATAAAGAAAAATAAACTTCCTATGTCATAGTCTGAAAATGTCATCCATCTGTTCAAAAACCTTTGCTCACTGAATAACACAAAAGCTCATTAATTGGCAATTAAGGCCTTCTACAATCAGACTTTGCTGTCTATGCTTTGTTTCATCATAATCCCCTTCAAAAAGTCTATGTTCACTCTTATTATCCTGTCTTCCTGAACTTGATACTATATCCTACATTCTCAAATTTTGTTTTTGTTTTTTTCCCCATTCTTAGAATGCTTTCCTTCTATACTTGAAGGAAATGGGTATGTTTAGTCTGGAAAAGAACAGACTCAGATAAGCATGATGATAATCTCCCAGTAACTGAAACTTTATCATGTGGAGACAAGATTAAAGTTGGTCTGTTTGGAGAGAAAACTGGAAAAGAATGCTTTGAGTTGCAAGTAAGACAATTCAGGCTTGATAACAAGAAGAAAAAAAATATTTCCTATCAATTAGAGGTGTCAAAAAATGAAATGAGCTGCTTTAAGAGGATGAGTTCCCCCTCCTTAGAGGTCTTCAAATCAAGGTAAAAAGGATCACTTGTCAAAGATATTAGAGTGGGGTTTCCTTTAAGGGATTAGTTGGACTAGACAGCTGGTGAGGTTCTCTACAAACTTTCAAATTATTGAATCTTATAATTCTTGACTTTCTCCAATGTTCAACTTGGCTGCCACCTCATCTCTAAGTCTTTTCCATCCTTTTCCTTTGGTAATATTCTCCTTTTATTTTACAGTCTTTTAGTCTTATATTTATATTTGTGATGATACCATCTCCTTCTGTGTTCTCCTTTAAAATATGAACACCATAAGAAAAGGGAGCATTTTAATTGTTGGTGTAGCTGCAATTCTACATGTGGAAAACAATACGTACACAGAATGTTATTTAAAAAAAAAAGACATACAAAGTAATTTTGGTAAAGGAAGGTGAGAATATGAACAATTGGAATAAATTTACCATATGTGGAAATAATTTGGAATAAATCTTAGGATTTTGTAAGGCAAAAGTGAGATGGGCTATATTGTGTAAAGAAAAAATTAACTTCTTGTTTTTCCTCTCCTTTGGAGTAGTTTAGTATTTATAAAATGCTTTTAGTTTTATTTTGTTTTTTGTTTTTGCTTCATTTTTATTAGAGAAATTTATATCATTCTGTTGTATAAAATATACAGAAAATATTAGACCAAAATATCCATGAATTATAAATATCTTTGGATTGCAATTTGTAGAACTAATCAGATTACAGATGCAGTGCTCTATCAAGTATAGCAACTGAAAACATTTTATTTTTTTATTTATTTTTTATTTTTTTTAAGCTTTTTATTTGTATAACATATGTATGGGTAGTTCCCCAACCTTGATCTTTACAAAGCTTTCCAATACAAATTTTACCCCCAGTCCCCTCCCCTCCCCCAGATGGCAGGAAGTCCACTACATGCTAATAATGTTGAAATGCTTGAGAAGTTATGCAAGAAAAATCCTATCTACAAGAAAAAAAAAAAAAGAATCAGAGAAAGGCAACACAATGCAAGCAAATGTCAATAGAGATCATGAAAATGTTACGTTGTGGTCCATATTTCATGTCCCTCTTTCTGAGTGTATATGGTTTTCTTCAGTGAACAACTGGAACTGGTTTGAGACAATTCTTTATTGCAGAGAGCCATGTCCATCAGAATTGATCATCATGTAATACTGTTGTTGCTGTGCATGATGATCTCCTGGTTCTGCTCATTTCACTCAGCATCAAACTGAAACCATTTTAAATAAAGCTTCCCTAGATCCTTAAAAGGTATAATTATATGTAGGTGTCTCTGATGAAACATTTCTTTTTTGTCGCTGTTCAACCCTTATTTATTTAATATTTGTCCCAGTTCCTTTATTTTTTTAACTTTTCTTTTTAAAACTTTTCAATTCCAGATTTTTTGTCTTTTTTCCACCCTCAGACCCCATTAAAAAACCACATGTGAAGTTATGCAAGACCTTTCCATAAAAGTCATGTTGTGAAAGAAAACAGAGATCTCCCACCCTAGGAAGGAAAAAAAAAACCTCAAGAAAATAAAATAAAGAGAAAGCATTACATAGACAAAGAGAGAGAGAGGGAGGCATACTTTTTCCATTTTTGCACTGATTTTTCTCTCCCAACATAATTCATAAAGCAATATGTGTTAAAATAGATAAATCAATGAATTAAAAAAAAGAAAGAAAGAAGAGAGAAGGAGGGAGGGAAGAAAAGAGGAAAAGAGGGAGGAAGGGAACAAAAGAGGGAGAGAGGAAAGAAGGGAGGCAGAGAGAGAGAGAGAGAGAGGGAGGAGAGAGAAAGAGAGAGAGAGAGAGAGAGAGAGAGAAAGAGAAAAAGAAAGAGAGAAAGAGAGAGAGAAATCAATATACAGAGAGACAGAGACAGAGAGACAGAAAGAAAGAATGCTTCAATCTGCATTCAGTAACAGTCAGTTCCTTCTATGGGAATGGATAGGATTTTTCTGATGAAATATATTTTGAAAGGGATGCACTTTGAATATAACATCTAGACTACAAATTTCTTTAAGACAATATGTAGTCTTCTGAGAAAAAGACCATATAAAATGGGCCAAGAAAGTTTTCCCTTTATGGTCTTCTTACCTAGTTTTAGTGTGATAATGGTAATGATGATGGCCATTACTCAAACTTTATGTCATTTAAGCTTGAGAAAGCATTTTTCTTTTTCAGAAGTGTACTGTAACATGGATAGCATATGCTTTATGACAATTTTATGGATGAGGAAACTGAAACTCAAATAAGTGACAGAATTAAACCAAAATCACACATTTAACAAATGTTTGAAAAGTAGAAGTATTATTATTTCTAGTTCTCTTTGTGGACCTTTACTGCTTGACACAACTATATTAATGGACAATTGTGGACTAAATGAACAACATTTTTAGACACTTATCTGATTCTGCTCCAGACCAACAACTCTTCTAAAAAGAGATATTTTTTATAAGCTGAGATTCTGCAATAACATTTCATTATGTAATACAGAAATAAATTGAGGAAACAGAAATATGGAAGCATCCCTGCTGGGAAATAAAAACATTCTATTTAGTAAAAGCGTAAGTATGCACACACACATACATACATAGGTACATACATAGATAGAACACCATCTGATAATAGGTTTCTTTTGTGTGCTCACAAATGACACACTTTTTTTTATCATCATATGTTTCTTATACATTGTTTAAGAAAAATTCATGTCAAACTGATGTAAACTATTTTCTCAAACATTTCTCCTGATGTGAAAGCATCAGTCATGGCTATTAGTTTAATAAATATATATTGAATTTGTTCCAACCAAAGTGTTGATCTTGAAGAATCAGTCTCTTCAAAAGATAAAATGTTAAATGCTAGTTCTTTAACCTACAAAAGAACCATTTAAATTCTACCATTTACAACTAGTCTAAACACACCTCTATGTTTAAGGGACATCTAAGTATGCCCAAGGAAAGCAAAGCTGCCTCTTCATTGATCCATTCTCATTGAAATGAGTGGTAGGAGAATAAGAAAAGACAGTCATTCAATCTCAAGTAGGCAATTACATGGGGCTTCAAAGGTCTGACAATACATTTTTTTTTTCAAGTAAAAACACCAAAACTTCCAGAAGGAAAACAAGGAGCATGCAAATGATGAAGCTTTGGGGCTGAGCTGCTCTTAGAAAAGGGGCGGGGGTTAAGATTTGTGTAGATGGAACATACCATCATTCTTTGTGAAAAGCTCACTTGTCTGGTTAAATTAAAAGGTGAGGATAGAGAATCCCTGGGGAAAAAAAAAAAGTGATAGAATGGGACAAATTTTTTTGGGAAAGTAATAGGGCTAGGGCTCACCATAATTGACCAAAAGAGTTGATTAGAGTTTTTAGTTTGGGTTTCCTTTAAAGTTGAATGGTACCTAAGTGCCATGAAAGATATTTGGAGTTGGAGTTAAGAAGACCTCAATACAAATGTGGCCTCAGATACTTACCAGCTGTGTTATCCTGAAAAAGTTATTTTAACTATAAAATGAGTATTTTTATAACCCAGTAAAGTATATTTGTAAAGAACTAAAGTGCCTAAGATAGTAATTGCTATATAAAGGCTTTTTTTCCTTACTCATTCCCTTCCACAATGAAACAAGAGTCATCTTATTTATGTCAGTCTCTCCCTAATGAATAACTTGGCCTGTAGTGTTCTTGTTATTGAGTTGTTTCAGCCGAGTCCAACTTTTCATGCTTTTCTTGGCAATGATATTATAGTGTTTTGACATTTCCTTCTGCAGATCATTTTACAGAAGAGGAAACTGAGGCAAGTAGGATTAAGTGCCCAGGGTCACCCAGCTATTAAGTCTCTGAGGTCATATCTGAACTCAAAAAAAATGAGTCTTCCTGACTTCTAGCCCTCTATCCTCCCATGCCACCTAAGTGCCCCATGCAAGTAGTCACTTAATAAATGGAAGCCTACATTTAAGTGTTTTTTTTTCTATAATGTACTATTGCTTGAGTCAGCATATTCATATTCACTTTCAAAGGACTTGGGTTCAAATCCCATATTGATATACCCTCTGTGGGAAAATGGGAAAGCTTACTCACATTGAGCAAGTCACTCAACATCTATGTTCCTCATTTATTTTGTCTCTGAAAAATGGAAAGGTTTGGATGAGATGACCTGTTAAGTTCCTTTTTTCTATAAGTCACAGGGTTCCTGTCTGAGACTTCAAAGTCAGAAAAACTAGGTTTTAATCTAGATTCTGAAATCATAGGATGCTGAATAAATCTATTCCTTCTCCATGTCTCCACTTGATCATTTGTGAAATAGGATGATAGTATAAACATTAAATCCATATGATTATGATGAAGAGACTTTGTTCAGTGGCAAAGTGCTATTTAAAAAACATGAACTATGGAGGCAGAGCCAAGATGGCGGAGAGGACACAGGGCTCTTTCTGACCTCCCACGACCCTCCCACTAATTACCAAACCCAGCCTCTGAATGAGTTCTGGGCTGGCAGAACCCACACATATTGGGAGTATAACAAATTACCAGCAGAAGACAACTTTGGAGACCTCCAGAAAAGGTCTGTTTCAATCGGGCACGCAGCGGGGAGGGCCGAGCACACAAGCGCGAGTGCAGGCAGCGCAGACCCTCGGGCAGGGAGTAATCTGCAGCAGTGCTGGCTCCTCTGCCCTGGCTGCAAGCCAGGAGATCAGCAGAGAAGTTAGAAAGCATCCAACACAAGCACCAAAGGTAAAGAGTGAGCCCCTAAGGCCAGAATCTCCCAGGACCTGGCCACGCCCACCCAGCCCCGGAAGTGACTCAGCACAGCCCCTGCCCCCTATAGAGAAAGCTTGGATACCTCCGTCACCCTAAAAGCAGATCTCAACTTTTCTAAAAAATGAATAAAAAAAAACAAAAAGAACTCTGATTGTAGATAGTTTTTATGGTGAAAGAGAAGAACAGATTTCAAAGCCTGAGACTAAAAGCAAATCTTCTCCAGATAAAGCCCTAAAGGATGATATAAATTGATCCCCATCACACAAAGGTTCTCCTAAAAGAAATTATACAGGATCTGAAAAGAGAGCTGGAAGAAAAATGGGGAAAGGAAATGAGAACTCTGCAAGAGGGTTTGGAAAAGGAAACACAGAAATTATCTGAAGAAAGTTCACTACAAAATAGTGGAAATGGAAAAAGCATATAACCCCTTAAAAATAGATTTGACAAAATGGGAAAAGAAAATAACTCCTTAAAAAACAGAATCTGTCAAATGGAAAAAGAAATCCAAAGAACAAAACAACTCATTTAAAAACTCAATTGGATAAATACAAAAAAAGAAATTTAAAAAAAGTAAAAGAAAATTGACTAAAAATCAGAACTGAGCAAATGGAAATGAATGACCAATGAGACATCAAGAATCAGTCAAGCAAAACCAATAAAACGAAAAAATAGAAAAAAATGTAAAATACCTACTTGGGAAAACAACTGACCTGGAAATTAGATCTAGAAGAGACAATCTAAGGATTATTGGACTTCCAGAAAATCATGATGAAAAAAACATCCTCGACACTATTTTTCAGGAAATCATCAAAGAGAACTGCCCTGATGTCATAAAATCAGAAGGTAAAATAGCCATTGAAAGAATTTATCACAGTCAACTCCTGAAAGAGAACTGAAAATGAAAACTCTAAGGAATACCAGGGCTAAATTTCAAAACTTTCAGACCAAGGTAAAAATATTGCAAGCAACCAGAAAAAGAAACAAACAAAGAAAGAAAGAAAACAATTCAAATACTGAGGAGCCACAAGAAAGATTACCCAGAATCTAATAGCTTCTACCTTAAATGATCAAAAGACCTGGAATCAGATATTCTGAAAGGCACAGGAACTTGGAATGCAGCCAAGAATTAACTACCCTGGTAAATTGAACATTTTATTTCAGAGAAGAAGATAGACATTCAACAAAACAGGCAAATTGCATTTATTTCTGATGAAAAGACCAGAGCTGAACAAAAAATTTGACCTCCAAATATAGAACTTGAGAGAAGTATAAAAAGGTAAAAAGAAAAGAGCTCTCCAGAACTGTATTTCTG
>JAJPUD010012635.1:8926-42201 GCA_023553655.1 Myrmecobius fasciatus | reverse complement strand
CAATATATCAAGAACAAAATGTGAGAAATAGGACCCAAAAGTTATCAAAGTTCTATTGAATGTGATGTTGAGCACCTGAATATGAAGGAAAAGAATGAGGAAGAAGAGAGCAGCTTGGAATGTTGAATAGTATAATTCTCCCCTATAGAACAGGATGGGTGACAGTTCCTCTGAATCATCCTGATTAGATATCTCTTGAGCACTGTGCTTTATTCTATGCCTTATAATTTGGAAACAATATTGATCCGCTGTAAAATTTCTAAAATAGAATAAGTAGGATCATGAAATCCTGTAACTGGAAAATAGATTTAAGGAACTAGGAGTAATTAGTCTGGAGAAGAAATGTGTTCTGATGGGAATGTTGAACATGAGGGCAATGTGTTAGTCTTCAAATATTTAAGGTCTCATAATATGTCAGAAGAATAAGAATTAATTTGGCTACATAGAGATAATTAAATTTGTAGGTATTTGCTGTTGTGAGGTTGATTTTATTCATGCAAATAAAGACTTCCTTACAATTAGAACTCTTAAAATCAGAATGGACTAGTTTGAGGAAGTTACCAGTTTTCATGGCTGGAGGTCTTTAAGTGGGGGCTGGCTGAGCACTAGAGCAACATATTAGAGGGGACTTGCACATCAGCAAGGAATTAAACCAAATCCCCTCTCACAATTCTTCTTTAAATAACGAGTGAAACCATGAAAAAGGGGGACAGAAGGGAAAGAATCAGGTAAATTATTAATTGCTCTTGGTTGTTGTCAGAACTCAATAACGAAATTATTCTTATTTTTAGACATTTCAAGATTTAAAAAAAATCTGCCTTGTAATTTGCTTTCAGCAGAAAATCTGTTTTTGTATCTTTTAAGGTATGTGAGTATGAGTTTTGTATTGTATGTGTGTATATATGTAGTATGTGTGTGAGAGAGATAGATGGACAGAGACACACAGAGAGAGCCACAGAGACAGAATCAGAGTCAGAGAGAATAATATTAAATGATAAACAATGGTTTATCAAAAGGGCCAGAATCATAGATGGATTTTCAGTATGTTATTCCTGCCCCTGATTTAACATATAATTGAAGTGTTTCTCTAGAAATGTTGTAAAAACACCACCACCACTGAGGAAGAATATTTTAGAATTTGCTAAAATTGCTTAACTGGCTGACTTATTATTTGGTTTTTAAAGTCTGTGTGTGTTGTGTGTGTGCATGTTTTCTACTTGGAGTTAGAGGACGTATATAAAATTCCGTTTCTGACAATTAATATTTATGCAAATTGATCAAATTCCTTAATTTCTCTAGGTCTTAGTTTCCTTATTTGGAAAATGAGGGTGGGAATATATTAGCTTAACTCCAAGATCTCTGAACTTTAAGTCTATTATCAAAATATTCTGTAACTTTTCTATCCTATTCCTTGCATTATTACTTATCAGATATGAAAAATTCAATAACCCACCCTTTCTCTTTTATAAAACAAAATGAAATAAATGACAGTCCAGGACCAGAGCCATAAGTGTAGGAAAAGAAGAGAAACATAACAGTGCCAGAGATTTCCCCTGGCTGCTATTTGGATCAAAACTACCATTCCTTACTCAGAAGTGTGAGAAAGATATTTGTCATATAATTTACAATCTCCTTCTTCCTGTCTATTTCTACAATTCTTTGCTGCAGGCTATTTGCCTGAAAATTTCTTCTACATGCCAATCCTTGTCACCACAAATCCTTCAAATTCATCCCTATTCATTCAGAGAACCCTGCCTGCCCTGCCTTTCCTTATTCTGCCCCTCCCACCTCATCCCTAAAAATAGTATTATGTCAGTAATAATAGCTACCATGTTTTTAGTCTATTAAAATTTTCAAAATTCTTCACATGTTATCTTATTTAATTCTTATACCAACCCTCTGAGATAAATGTTATTATTATCCCTATTCTACTGATATATCAAGTATAGCTGAATGAGGTCAAGTGATTTTCCCGATTATATAGCTATGAAATTTCTGGTATAGATTTTGAACTTAGGTGCTCATGACTCTATTATCATCAACAAGCTTCCCTTTGATTAGACTTCTTCCTTTCATACTTTTTTCTTCTTGAATTCTTTTGTAAACCTATTTATAGGAAGCTACAGTATATATTGTAATTATCTGCAATACTAATTGTCCATTATCTCATGGCTTCTGACAAGAGGAATAGATCTTCCCCTTTCTTATAACTGCCACTTACAGACATTCTCACACCTACCATTCAACAATGTCTTCTCCTTTCAGATTCTCTCCATTGATCTATCACACAATTCATATCGTAGTTGCTATTAGCTCTCCTTAAAGAGTTCAACAACAGACTTAAGTCTTCCTCATTATTCCAATTCTTATTCTTATACTCATGGACTTTAATACTTATGTCCATGTCTTTTTAAACTCCCTGGTATCTAAATTCATGAGTCCCCTTTTTAATTCTCCTGAAATACACCTAAGCCACACATAGGGATGGATGGCCAAATCTTGATTATCAATATCCATATTTGCTTGACCTCTCTGCACCAGAAGTCTGTATTCCATTATCTGACCAAAAGCCCATATTCTTATATTTGGCTGTCTACCACACTAAGTCAAAATCGATTTAAAAAAATAAAATAAAATCATGACCTCTAGTCACTTTTTTGTTCTCTGATTTCTTAGTCAACAACTTCTGCTTCAGTTGCATTTTCTTCCTTTTGGAATCTTGTATCTATATCTATCTATCTATTTATAGGCATATATATATATATATATGAAGATATGTACGTATGTATATAATTTTTATATTGCCATAATTTACTTAGTATCCTTTCATATTTTCTCTTAGAGGGTCATCCCCATAAAATCATAAAAAATCATAATTTTATAATGATCCTTCCCTCCATTCCCCTCAAAAAAGATAAAACAGGAAAAAATAATATAACTGATCAATACATTGACAAAATCTGAAAAATATGAGCAATGTACAACACTTATGGACTCCACACCTTTACAAAGGGGTGGAGTGAATTATGTCTGCTCTTATTTCTTCTTTCAAATCTTGTTCTCTGTAATTTTGCAACATTGACTTTTGATTTTTTTTGTATGTAGCTCTTTCCATTTACTTTTATGTATTCATATATGCACACATTTTTTTTCCTTGGCTATATTTTATTCAGCATCATTTTGTGTAGATTTTCCATGCTTCTCTACATTTATCACATTTCTCATTTCTTACAGTACAATAATATTCATTACATTATTCTATACCAATTTGTTTCACCTTTTTCTCATCATTGGGAGTCTAATTTCTTTTCAGTGTTTTCTATTACCAAAAAAGTGTTGTGATAAATATTTTTGTGTATGTGGACTTTCTTCTTGTCAATGTTTTTTGTGGTTTAAGCCTAGTAATGGAATCTTGGATTAAAGGACATGAATATTTTAGTCACTTTATCTGCATAATTCCATATTGCTTTCCAAAATTGTACCAATTCATGATTCTAATATTTAAAATATATAGTAAAATATGGTATAAGACATTGATCTAAACATAATTTATGTTTCATTGCTTTCAGATTTTTCCAGTTTTCATTAAATAGAAAATTCTTTCCTAATAATTATTTTCTGGCTTATTAGAAGCTGGATAATTGGGGTGTCATTGTTTCCTGTTCTCCTTTTTCTAGTCTGTTTTATTGATCTGATATCTCTGGTATCAGATGATATTGATGACTACTGTTTTATAATATAGTTTGAGTTCCAGAAATGCTATTCTGTCTTGGTTCATACATCTTTTATTATTATACTACTTCTCTTTATTTAAGTCTCTTCTAAAAAGTCTGTTTTCTTGTACCTATTATATCTTTTTTTTTTAATTTGCAAAACATATGTATGGGTAATTCTTCAACATTAACCCTTACAAAGCTTTCTGTTACAAATTTTCCCCCCTACTCCCCACCCCACCCCTAGATGGCAGGATATCCACTACATGTTAATTATGTTAAAATACTTGACAAATCGAATATATGTATACATATTTCCACACTTATCATTGTTGTGCAAGAAAAATCATATCTACAAGAAAGAAAAATAAGATAAAGGAAACATAATGCAAGCAAACATCAATAGAGAGCATGAAAATGTTATGTTGTGGTCCACATGTACCTATTATATCAAGAAGTCTTCAAGGATATATATGGGCTAGTCAAGACTTGGAACAGAAAATCAGAATGGAGTTCTGGGTAGTTGCAATTCTGGGACACCAATCCCTATAACTATACCTTCCTTAGTATTTCTTGACTTGGCTCACATCAAAGATTAGAAATTAAGTTAGAAGTTAGGTCTGGTACATGAGTCACATCCTATCAGAGATCATTATCCTACTTTTATTAGTATTTAGTGATATGGAAAAGAGATTCTATTTATGATAGGACTGCTTAAAAATGCATGTATTTTTAAGCTTCTCGGAATGGAGAAGTAGGGCCAATTTGCTTTCACTTGCCAAGGAAATAAGTATGCTCCTCAAAATATTTGCATGATCTCACAATTTCTTATCACTGATAGCATGAAATCTCTTGAAGATTCCTTTGCCCTTTGAGAATATGACTCTGCATTATATGGGTGACATTGCCCTAAATACTCAAAGGGAACAAGAGGTACAGAAAGTCCAAATTGCTCTCCTAAAATCTTTGAATGAAAGAGGATGGTTAGACTAGTAATCCTAATACAATTCTGAAATCTGCTAAGCATTTTAAGTCACTGGGAGCTAAATAGATTGTAGCACAACAGAACATACTTAACAGGTAAAGAACTATTAGCCAAGAACTTCTCCAGAAACAAACAAAAAAAAGAGACACGACAATTGGTAGAACTGTTTGGTTACTAGTGGCAGATCACCTTCACTGTGGCTTTTTTTTTTTATCAAATTATTACATCCGATAAACTGGCAATCAGGACTCTTTTCCTAGGAAGTGAAACAACAATATGCCTACAAACAGCTTCAAGAGGTAATTAAACAGTCTTTGCTTCTGGGATCCTTTCTTGCCCAAGACTTTTCCTCATTATTAACATCAGTCACCAATGACATGGTTGATTGGGTCCTTTGATAAAAGGACTCTTTTAGCCAAAGGCTCTTGTAATTCTAGTTTTTACGTGGTGCCAGACCAAAATACACATCTTTTTAAAATTTCTCAATAGTATTTTATTTTTCCAATATATATATATATGTATATATATATATATATAGTTTCCAACATCCACTTTTTTAAGACTTTGTGTTCCAAATTATATACCTTTTGAACAGTAGCTTCTAGCTTGTGGGAAGGTCCTAATAGAGTTTGAAAGACATAGAAGTATGTGTAAAGCTACGTATCCTCTACTGGATACAGAAGAAGACCTCTAAATCTAATTAGGGATGGCAACCAAAAGTCTAAATCCTCCAGACTCACCTTTGTTGGAACTTTAAACATTCATATTTCATCTTTATAAAAAATAGGATGCCATTTTTAAACTATCTCTAACCACGATTGGGCCAGAGAATGAGTCATCACATATGAACAAATATGTAGGATAATTGAACAAAGGAAAGGGCATTTAAAAGCCCAACTCAAAGACTTCACTTTCAAAAATCTTCATGTCTTGAAAAATTGTTCTCTCCTAGTCCATAAATCAAACATACATTTATCAGAGGGTAGAAATGACCAATTGCAACTGATTTTGAAAGAAATTGATGCTGGACTTACCCACTGTTTCCCCTAAAATCAAATAGGGAGCTATATCAGGGTAGACACAGATAACAATCTCATAGTCCACTTAACCTCCAAATATAAGCTTCTATGTTTTACCTTCTTGGAAAGGGAAAGAAGCAGTTTTCTCAGATCATTGTATTCTCCTCTGTTTTCTTTGCCTATACAAGATTAGATTATTTCCTTCCCCTATTTGGAACTCCTGACATTATTGTTAGGGTAGGGAGAAAACTTGCCATTTTATAAATGAGGGCCAGCAGATATCTTAGCATGAGATACATGAAATGTGCTAAGTGGTATAGAAGAAGGGAAGTCAGATTGTCATTTAATGGAACATGAACACACATGATTGAAAAAAGGTAGGGGGGAAGAATGTTTTCTAGTGATTCCAAGATCCTCTTGCTGAGTAGTCCTGCTGATAGTAGACTTATTCCTGATAGTTACAGTATTGCTTGTCAACATGACAACTACTTATTTGGTCTTGGTGACTCTTCTGGTACTGCTGTGAGCTCTCACATTGAGAAGGTAACAAGTGTACCAAGGCTATCACTAAGGTAGCTGATCTGACACACTGCTAAAATGAATTTTTTTCTCTGAAGAAATTAGCTACAAACATTTTCCTCCTTTAATTGTTTCCTTTTTTATCTTTATTAGATTTGTTTGTGCAAAAAAACTTTTGAATTTCACTTAGCAAAGATAATTTTATATTCTGTGATGCTCTCTATTCATTATTCAATTCTGAACTTTTCTCCCTTCCATAGGTCTGATAGGTAACTTTTTTTTTGTATTTCAAATTTGTTTACAATGTAATTTTTTATAACTAAATATTTCATTTCTTGTATAAAATGAAAAAAGTGTAGGTTTATATTTCTTCCATACCATTGTTTTGTCAAAGATACTGGAGTGGTTTGCCATTTTCTTCTCCAGTTTATTTCACAGATGAGGAAAATGAGGCAAACAGAATTAAAGGATTTTCCCAGTGTCACATAGCTAGAACGTGTCTGAAGTTGGATTTGAACTCATAATAAGTGTTCCTGAGTTTAGGCCTGTCATTCCATTCACTATCCCACCCAGCTGCTCCCTATTTATCAAATGCTAGAGCACTAGTTAACATATGTTTCTGTGTGTCATGGATTTAATTTGATCACTCTATTTTTTATTATTATTAAAACTTTTTATTTGCAAAACATATATATGGGTAATTCTTCAACATTAACCCTTACAAAGCTTTCTGTTACAGATTTTCCCCTCCTACTCCCCACCCTTCCCCTAGATGTCAGGATATCCACTACATGATAATTATGTTGAAATATGTGACAACCTGAATATATGTATACATATTTCCACACATCATTTTTGTGCAAGAAAAATCATATCTACAAGAAAAAAAATCAGAGAAATGAAACACAATGCAAGCAAACATCAATAGAGAGCATGAAAATGTTATGTTGTGGTCCACATTTCCCATCCCTCTCTCTGGGCGTATATGGCTTCATCACTCTATTTTTTAAACTTTTTTTCTTTTTTAAAAGATTTTTAAAAATTTTTATTTATTTATTTAAGTTAATTATGCATGGACATTCTTTTTTTTTTACATATTTCCATATGAGTCATGTTAGGAAAGAAAAATCAGAACAAAGGGGAAAAAACATGAGAAAAAAAACAGAACAAAAAAAAGATGTATTGATCTACATTCAATCTTCATAGTTATCTCTCTAGTTGCGGATGGTGTTTTCTATCCAAAGTTTATTGGAATTGCCTTGGATTGCTAAATTGCTGAGGAGAACTAAGTCTATCATAATTTATCATCACACAATCTTGTTGCTATTTTTAACCATTGTCAACTTATTTTAATAATAACTACTTTGTTATGTAATTTGAAATATGAATTTGTTGCCTCACAATTCACTTTGCTCCCATTTCTTTCATTATTTTTTCTTAAGGTTCTTGAATTTCCCTCTTCTTTATGAATATGATTATTTTTTCTAGTTCTATAAAATAATTCTTTAGTTCTTTAAATTAGTTTTTTTTGTAAAAATTCTGTTCCTGACATTTCTGAAACCATTATTTGTGCCTTTTTCTAAAAAAAGTGATCTTACTTTCATTCTCTATGTTATTTATCAACTTTTTCTATCTATTGTGGGCTTTTATTCTTTCATTTTGAACATCATACTGAGTCTGCCTTTGATCTCTTCATTCCCCATGAATTTAGAGTTTCTGATGTATTAGTATGGATTCCCTCTTCTAACCAGTGTCTGTGTTATTATCTTGTAGTGTGCCTCACTATTAGATGTAATTTCTAAAACACATTTTTTAAAAGGCTATTACCTGGTGTTAGAAATTTTTCTATGCCCTGATTATCCAATTTATTATTAACTCTAACCTTTTCCATGTTCATTTTTTTTCCAATTTGCTATGAAATCTCTTTAGATCTTTTTCCTCTCACATGGAAATGTCAGTTTCCCACAGATGATGATCCCCTTTCTCAAATGCAATGAGTGGTCTCTCTAAGCACCAAATCCTACCAAATTGTACTTATGGAAAAGGCCATTATCTTTCATAGGTTCATTCATCAATGGTATTCTCTATCTTCCCTGTTTAAAACAAAATTCCCCTTGTTACTTATGTTTCACTTCTGAAGGGAGGGCCTTTTGCTGCGTTACCTATTCTCCTGGGGGCTCTCTGCTCATTAGAAACTACATGTATAAATTTTCTTTCTTTGTTATTCTTTGGCTTGATTAAGATATATGACACTTTTTCCTCTATATTGTTCTTCCCCTCCCATTCCACCATTTCCTTTCATCATTGTTACTTTGGGAACTTTTAAATGAAAATTCACTCATTATTTTATGATACAGACTCAATAATAGTACTGCTGGGTCAAAGAGCATGCACAAAGAATGTTTGTGGCACCCCATTTTGTAGTGGCTAGAAACTGGAAATTGAATGGATGCCCATCAACTGGAGAGTGGCTGAATAAATTATGGTATATGAATGTCATGGAATATTATTGTTCTGTAAGAAATGACCAGTAGGATGATTTCAGAGAGGCCTGGAGAGACTTGCATGAACTGATGCTGAGTGAAATGAGCAGAATCAGGAGATCATTATACACAGCAACAAAAATACCATATGATGATCAATTCTGAGGTCCATGGCTCTCTGCAACAATGAAATGTTTCAAACCAGTTCCAGTTGTTCAGTGAAGGAAGCCATATATACCCAGAGAGAAGGATAGGAAATTTGGACCACAACATAACATTTTCATGCTCTCTATTAATGTTTGCTTGCATTGTGTTTAATTTCTCTGATTTTTTTTCTTGTAGATATGATTTTTCTTGCACAGCAAGTGTGGAAACATGTATACATATATTCTATTTGTCAAGTATTTTAACATAATTAATATATAGTAGGCTTCCTGCCATCTAGGGGAGGGGTGGGGACTAGGGGAGGAATTTGTAACAGAAAGCTTTGTAAGGGTTAATGTTGTAGAATTACCCATACATATGTTTTGCAAATAGAAAGCTTTAATTAAAAACAAAAACAAAAACAAAAACAAAACAAAGAGTATCCACAGTCCTTTGGGCATAGTTGCAAATTGTTTTCCAGAATAGTTGGATCATTTCAGAATTTCACGATCAATGCATTAGTTTCCCAGTTTTTCTATATCCCCTTCAATATTCATCATTATCTTTTCCTGTCCTCTTAGCTAATCTGAAAAGCATAGTGTTACTTCAGAGTTGTTTTAATTTGCATTTCTATAATTAATAGTGATTTAGAGCATTTTTTCATATGATTATTGATGGCTTTAATTTCTTCATCTGAAAATTGCCTGTTCATATCCTTTGACCATTTATCAATTGGACAATGACTGTTTTCTTATAAATTCGTTACATTTCTTTATATATTTTAGAAATGATACCTTTATCAGAAACACTGACTATATTTATTTCCTATAGTTGTATTGTCTGTGGAATTTGAAAAGGAAAGGGTTTTTCAGTTCTCATTTTCTTTCTAGAAACACATCAAATGCTACTTTTTGTTGAGAGTTCTTTTTCACTAATTAGGATTGATTTTCAGGATATGTTACCTTGGGTTGCATTTTTACTTCCTTTGTTCTTTGTTCCCTCTTGTTTTTCTTGTTGGGATAGAATGATCTTATTAGTCCATTTTCCTGTTCTTTTATTTTTGAAACTTTCTACTATTTGTTTCAAGATTTGTTGGTTTTTTTAAGAACCATTATAACATGTGTTTCTTTTTTCCCTTTCTTTCCTTTTACCTTTCTTTCTTTATTCCTTCCTTCCCTTCCTCCTTCCTTTCCTTCCTTCTGTCCTTGTTTCCTTCCTTTCTTCTATAGAGGCTTTCAATTGACTTTTATTTTCTATGATCCCAATTTCTGGACAGTTTTCTTGTTTTACATTGTTTTATCATGATATTAAGTTAAAAATTTTATTTTCATGTTTTTCTGGAAGAATTTAATCCTCAAGTTGTTTTTGTGTCCTGTCTTCGAGATCAGCATGTTTGCTTGCATGATGTTTTCTTTTAACATTGTTACTTTTCACTTTTCTTCTTCTAGATGGTCCTTCATTTATGAATATTTACATTTCCAATTATTATTTGCTTACTTTTTTTTTTCCTTGAAGCTTGCCCAGTCTTCAGTTTCCTATATTCTGCCAAATTTTCCTGCTGTACAGGATATGTTTGCTTTCAGAAATCTTAGTTCTTTTTTAAACCAATTAAGAGCATCCTGCTGCATTTCCATGGCATCTTGGAAATCCACAGTATCCTCTACCTCATCAGTTCTGATACATTTCCAGTTATCTTGCAATGTTTATTCAAAGATGTCTGAACTTATTCAGCTTTTATGGAGACCATATTCCCTTCTGTTATAAATAATTTCCTTCTTGGTTTATTTGCTTATGTTCAATGTCTTTAACTGAAGTTTTCCCTTCTGTATTTTTTAGGAATTTCAGTCCTCTTATATTCTTATATTGTTCATTTTCTGACTTGTTATCTTTTTTGGTTTCCCTGAGCACTGGATCTCAAAGCTATCTCAGTTTCCTCTCCTTACTGAGCAATTCATGCTTGATGGATGGAAGTACGTGGCTGAAAATGGCCCCAATTGGGATCTTTCCTTAAGGCTGGAGTACTAAAAAGCCAAATATGCTGAAGCATTGCTTCAGTTTCTTCTATTCCTCAGTATTCTGGCTTCTCTCTCTTATGAAATAGAGACCTTTTCAATGCTGTTCCAGACAAAGCAAACTTCTGTTATTTTTTGTCACTGGGAAGTGGAGAAGGATTAAGTTTACCCATGCTGCAAAGCTGTGGGTTGACTGTGGGACTCTGCCAATGTGTGATGTTGTGGGGTTTGATGAAGGAGAGAGTGTTGAATTTGTATGTTACAATTAAAGATTACTTTTCTTTGTTTTTAGTTGGGTTTCTTGTTTGTTTTACTTTTTAGTTTTACCTTTATTTTTAAAGATTCGTTTAGTGCCCCAGCAAGCAGGAAATAGAAAGAGAAATTCCATTTAAATGAGAACAAAATAAAATATTTGGGGTCTACCTGCATTGACAAACCCAGGAACTATATGAACACAATTATAAAACATTTCTCTCACAAAAAAGTCAGATCTAAAAAATTGGAAAAAATCAATTGCTCATTTGTAGGCTCAGTTAATATAACAAAAATGACAATTCTTCCTACTTGTTCAGTGCCATACCAATTAAAATGCCCAAAATTATCTTATACAGTAGAAAAAATGATAAAAAAATTTATCTGGAAGAACAAAGGGAATTAATGGGGAAAAATACAAAGGATGGTGGCTTAGCTGTACCAAATATAAAACTATACTATAAAAGAGTAGTCATCAAAATCATTTGGTACTGGCTAAGAAATAGAGCAGTAGATTATTGGAATAGGTTAGATACACATGATACAATAATTAATGACTATAGTAACCTAGTATTTGATAAACACCAAAACTCCAGTTCTGGGACAAGAATTCAGAATCTCACAAGAATTGCTAGGAAAAGGAAAATAATATAACAGAAACTCAGCATAGACCTATATGTCACATCCCATACCAAAACAAAGTCAAAATGGATACATGGTTTGGGCATAAAGGATGATAAGCAGATTAAGAGAGCAAGGGATATTTTATTTATCAGATCTTTGGAGAAGGGAAGAATTTATGATCAAAGAAAAATGAGAAAATGTTATGAAATGCAAAATGGACAATTCTGATTGCATTAATTTTTTTTTTTTTTGCACAAACAAAACCCACACAAACAAGATGAAATGGAAAATGCAAACCTGGCTTTTTTTTTTTTTTACAGTCACTGTTTCTGACAAAGGTCTCATTTCTAAAATATGTAAAGAACTGTATCAAATTTATAAGAAAACAAAGTCATTGCCCAATTGATCAACGGTCAAAAGATGTGAACAGATAATTTTCAGATGAAGAAATTAAAGCTATCTATAATTATATGAAAAATGCTCTAAATAACTATTAATTATAGAAATGCAAATTAAAACAGCTCTGAGCCAATATTTCATGCTTTTCAGATTAGCTAAAATGACAGGAAAAGATAATGATAAATATTGAAGGGGATATGGGAAAACTGGGACACTAATGAATTGATTGTAAAATTGTGAAATGATACAACTATTCTGGCGAACAATTTGGAACTATGCCTAAAGGACTGTGCATGCTCTTTGACCCAGCAGTACCACTACTGGGTCTGTATCCCAAGGAAATCATAAAAGAAGAAAAGGGACCATGTGTTTATGTTTATGGCATTTCTTTTTTATGGTAGAAAAGAATGGGAAAAATGAGCAAATACCTATCAATTGGGGAATGGCTGAATAAGTTGTATTATATGAAGGTAATGGAATATTATTTTTCGATAAAAATGATAAATTGATTTTAGAAAAGCCTGGAAAGGTTTACATGAGCTGATGCTGAGTGAAACAAGCAGAACCAGGAATACATTGTACACAGTAGGAGCAAGATAGTGCGATGATCAGCTATGAAAGACTTGATTCTGTTCAGTGCTTCAGTGATCCAAGGAAATCCCAATATACTTTGGATAAAAAATGCCATCTGCAACTAGAAAGAGAACTATGGAGATTGAATATAAATTAACATTTGCTATATTCACTTCTGTTTTTTTCTCTCTCATGGTTTTTCTCTTTTGTTCTTATTTTTTTTATTCCAACATGATTCATAAATGAATGTGTATTAAAATTAATATATATGTAAAACCAGAAAAACATAAAACCATTAAAAATAATTTGTTTAGTATTTCTGGTGTCTTCAATCCTATAGAAAATTATCTTTTGTGAATAATTTTGATTTTGAAAAATTTGAAAGATTTTGAAGATCAAGAAAAATGTCTCTTCTCCTAGTTTGTTGGTTCTGTGTATTTAAACTTCTCATGCTTCATTCCTCATCCATATCACACCATTTCCTAGGCATCAAATTACTATTCTCTCCTCTATGCCTCCCTAACTCCCCTATATCATCCCTACTCTCTTTCAATGGAGAAACATTTTTCTCATGTTGTTGCAAGACAGGCAATTCAACATGAGCTTCTTCTATTCCCTTCATCTCAAATAATCTTGAAACAATCTCTCACCCCTTTTTCTTCCCCCTAAGATTGAAATAAAAAGGTAATCATTCTTCTTAAGAAATCTATCTTGTCTCCATCTGCATTTCATTTCTTTAATCTCCATTAAAGTACAATCTCAGTTACTCTCTCTCTTTTTTGAAACTTTAACATTTCTCTTTCAACTGATTCCTTTGCTACTTCTTTTCAAGCATAGCAAAATTTTCTTCATTAAAAAAATAAAAATAATAAGTTAACCCAACTACCCCTTTAAGTTATCATCTTATATAGCTGCTTCCATTTCCTCTCCTCTTATTCAATTTTCAACCCTTTGTAAATTGGTTATAGACCTCGAGTCAATTCAAAAACTCTGTCCAAAGTTACCAAAAATTCCTTAGTTGTCAAATCTGATATTCTTTTCTTAATCTGAACCCTTCTAAAATTATAGGCTGCATTTGATATTGTTGACTTTTTCTTCTTCCCAGATATTCCTCTCTGGAATTTATGATGCTATTCTGTCCTGCTACACCTTCTCCTCCTGTCTTCAATTGTGTGAGCTTCCTAATGTTTTGTCTAGAATTCTCTTTCTCTCTCTATACTCCCTTTCTTGATATCTCCATCAATTTCTTATGATTTTAAGTATCATAGATATACAGACAACTTACCAATCTATTTATACAGTTGCATTTTCTCCCAACAGTTTCTGCCCACATCATTTATTACCTATTATATATTTAAAAATGAGTGTTCAGAGATATCTGAAGGAAATGTTTAAAACTTAATTCATTTTTTAGTCTCCTGAATTATTCGCTCTTCCATTCTTATTTCTATGAAAAGTTCTTCCAGTATTTCAGATTCCACATCTCAGCATTATCTTCAATTCTTCACTCTCCCTCATTCTACACATACATTCTGTGGCCAAATCTTGCTTTTTTTTTCTTTACTTTCTCAACATTTTTTTCATTTAATCTTTTCTCTTCACTTATTGGCCTAGTCATTGTTCTTCACATAAGATACTATATCTCCCAAGTTTATTGCTTTGCACTGGCTATCCTACATGCCTGGAATGAACTTTCTCCTTACCTTTGCTATTCTGCCTTTAAAATTTTCTTTTAAGTAGATTCCCTCTTGCCTTTAAGATTGACCTACATTAAGCCTAATACTAGTGTTCTTCCTTTCAAAAGTTATATTAAATTACTTTGTATATATTTATACTTATTAACTATATTTATAGGACATATGTTTTAATATCCTTTTCTTTTCTTTTGCAAGGCAATTGGGGTTAAGAGACTTGCCCAGTGTCATACAGCTAGTAAGTATTAAGCTTCTAAGACCAGATTTCAACTCAGGTCCTTCTAACTTCAGGGCTGGTTTTCTATCCACTGCACCATCTAGTTGTTGCAGGACATATGTTTTATACACTTGCCATTATTAAAAACTCATGAAGTATAGGAATTATTTTATTCTCTGAATTTATATCCCTAGTACTTGCCACAGTGGCAGGCACATAAGAAGCACTTAATAATTTTTGGATCGATTGAACAGTAATAAAAATCAAAACTATCATTAATTCTGGAAAGATTGTCATTTGAATCCTCTACAATTCTACATGTTAACTGTGTGACTTCCCAAAAGAAAACATCTTTTCTTGCCCTCTGCTCTTTTAAAAGTATTAACTCATCTTTATTTGAATATAAATTCCTTAGGAAGTCTAATCATGTTTTTCTATTTGAAACTTCATTCCAGGTCATTTGAAGACCAAGAAGTGAGGTGATTTTTTTTCAATTAAATGATATAGGCAAGATTTACCCTGATCTGCCTGATTACAAGTCTAACACCATTTTGCCTCATGGCCTTTTACATAATAGGTATTTGATAAGTGTTTGTCTATTTGACTGGAATCTTTTGTTTAAAAAAACAAAAACAAAAAAAATGGATACTAATTATGATGTTCACAAAGAACACTGAATAATAACTACCCCAAACTAAGTAATTGTAAAATATTTTGGAATTATATCATGCCAAATAAAGATATGAAATATCCCTATGAGTCTACACACAAAACATATAGTATGCCTGATTATAGAAAGTAATTCCTCTCTAGTGAAATCTTTGTGTTTTTCAATTCATTTTCAATATAGACTTGGGAGCTCACACTGCAAATATTTTGATCTCTTTATTTTCATATTTAATAAAATATTTAGGCAGTCCCTTTCCTTAAGCAAATATCGGTATTTCCTTAGGAAGGAAATAGTGTGTTTGGGGGGGGATGAAGTATTTTTACTTTTGGTATTCAGCAATAACTAATAAAGCTAAGAAAGACAACAGGTTTTCAAAATTCCTCTTTGACTTTTTGTTTGAATGAATGCAATGCTTCAGGATCTTCTGCTTGAAAGTATTTGTTGAAGAAAAGAAGTATTGATAGACCAATAATAGAATATTTTCTCTTATTAATATTGAAGGATGTGTTTGTTTATTTATACAAAATTGGGTAGACAACTTTTCCCTGCTATTGTGGTTCAGAAAAGCATTCAGTAGGAGAAATGTTTCAGGCAGAATTTTTTTTTTTTTAAACTTAAATGTTTCAAGTTACTCTGGGGGAAGAAAAAGTATCTTAATGAAAGGGAAATAAATCTGAAGATTATCACTGTCATTAGAATATTATTTTCAATGGAGCCACAGCTTTTTCATCTAGGCCAATTTTGTGGTTCTTCCTTTGAAGATATGCATTATTTAAAAAATGTCTGAATTTTGTTTTATTGAAAAAGAAATAAAGATATCTAATTTTGAATTGAGGACATCCTGAGTTCAAATCCACCTTCTGACACTTACTGAATGTCACTAGGATGGATTTCTCTATACAAATCAACTAACTTCTCTGTGCCTGGGGCAACTCTTTATGTTTCTAAATTTCAAAGGAGTCCTAATCTGCCTTCTTTAGGAGTTTCCTCATCCAAGGGATAAAAGAAGTTAAAATTTATTTAACAATCAGGCACTATTCTAAACGCTTTTATAATTATTACCTTATTTGGTCTGGGTGGTAGCTAGTGTTATTATTTATATTTTCAGATTAGGAAACTGAGGCAGACTTAAGTGACCTGCCATGGGTCATAAGATATTAAACTATTTTTTAATTTTCTCAACTTGTATTTGAATTCAGGTTTTCAGGACTCCAGGTTTGGTGACCTATTTACCTACTTGCCTTTAGAATAAATAATGATTCAAATGTTTTAAAGTAAATTAACTACTATCTTTTTTAATAAAATGTTAATGAAAACAAGTGTCCATGATTTCACTGGTATATGCAATTCTTTCATAGATGTCAATTGCTAACTCTCCTTTAGTGCACAGTTTTTGTGATTTACTTTTAAGGAAAGGTATCAAACAGGCCAGCCAATATTCCATGGTATTCCATAATAGTATTTGGAAATATTAAACAAAATAAATAAAAATACAATAAAACCTAGATAGCATTAAATTTTAAAACTAAGTCAATTTGTATTCTACAAGACTCTTTATGTATTGATTATTTACCACCTTTCTTTTTCAATTTGATACCACTGTTCTTGAGGAACAAGGTATCATCTTGTAGAAAGGATGCAGTGTGGCAGAGAGGAAAGAGCCCTACCCTTGCAATCAGAGAACTTGGGTTCACATTGAAACTTTGTTATTTAGTGTCCTTAGAGAAATCACTTAGCTTCTCAGGGCCTCAATTTCAGTTCTCTTATCTGTAAAATTAGGGGGCAAGATTAAATGGCCTCCAAAGATCTTTGGAGTGCTAAATCTGTGATCCTATGAATCTGATTATGAGTCTTTCAAAATTTCACTAGGGGAGTTCTTAGACAACGAGGGTATAGTCTGTTACTGGGACTGTACTCTTAGCCTTTCCAAATTAATAGGGTCTGTCAGACATTCAATCCTGTTGGCATTAACTTTGAGAAGTCAGGGTCACTTCCTCCCCATGATAAGGCATTAGAATAGTATTTTTATTAAGGACTATAATTTTACCTCTAAGAAAATATTTCATCTATATTTCATTTCTATCTATAATCTATTATCACTATTTCTGTAAGTTCAGACCTATGTCTTTTAAGCCATTAATTTCTTACAAACCTTTAGATAAGGTGTTACATTAAAATAGCATCAGTAACTCTATTTTGCTCTTTACTATTTTTTAAGTTAAGGCTCAACATCATTTAAATCATATGATTTTTGAGAAGTATAAAATTATTTCCCCTCCCAACTGTCTCCTATCTTAAGCAATGTCATAAAACTACCTCTCTCTTTCTCACTCCACTGTCTGAATCTCTTTTACAAGTAAGTAGCCAGATGACTCAATCAATATATACATCTTGTTTTTTTACTCCAACACACACACACACACACACACACACACACACACACACACACATATATACATATGAGTATGTATATATATATATGTGTATGTTTATATATATATATTGCCAGAAGCAATTCTTCATTAAGGACCTTTATATAGAAAAAAATCATGGTAGCATGTTACTTATAATAGTAAAACATTACAACTCAGCTATATTTCTTAGTCTGTGATCTCCTTAAGAGCTAGACGTTTACCTTTCTTTGTATCCCCTGTACTTTATACAGTGCCTGGAAATAATTGTAGGCACTTAAGAAATATTTATTGACTATTTCCAATAATTATGAAGTAGCTGAATAAATTGCAACATGTTATTATGATAAAGTTTTATTGATTTTGAGGACATAAGTGCTTTTATCTTCCTGAGTCTCATTTAATTTCAGGAATTCAAATGAAGACTTGATACAAGACCTCTGTAAATATTCTCAAATTTTTGGTTTGTATTCTATAATAGCAAAAAATGAATAATCCAAAGAAATAAAGTTAAATACAGAAGTGATACAGGGTAGGAAAAAAAATCCAAAAGAGCAAGATTAAGGCTAGCTACAGTTGTGTAAATGAGGAGAAAAATAAAGAATATATTTTATTATCTGCATTTTATAGATGCAGAAACAGATATTCTAAAAGTAAATGACTTGCCTTTGTTCTAAACTACAAAGAAGTAGCCATGATAGGAGTATGTATAGTATTATAACTTTCCTTAAAAACACCTGGTTGGATTAACAATAGGGTTAATAATGTTTCTAGACTCTAGTTGTAATTATTTTACTTGTTAATTATTAGTTTTCTTTATTAAAATACATTTATGCAAGAAGAATGAGTTCATGTTACTCGACATTCCCTAGAATTACAGAAGGAATCATTCAATAAATAGCAATAAAAGGAATGGCTGGTGGATTTTTAAAGGACAGCTATTCCTTGGCCTTTTTTGAAGGTTCCATGAACTTTTTTGTGATCTCTATTTTATTTATTTATTTATTTATTTCTGCATTGAAATAAAACTTTCCTTCTTGGAAATTTGTAGACGATGTGCTTGTAAAGTTGGTGATAACACTTCAGAAGGTGTTATAACACATTTCACAGACCTTCTGAGTGGGAATTATGAGATACAAAGGTGAGAAATCCCCCAAATCATACCTGACACTTTTATAAGAGCAATAAGTAACATTTTATGCACCACTTTAAGAACTGTGAATTGCTTTAGGTATACTATCTCATATCATCCCCCAAACAACCCTCAAGTCTTCCTCAATTTATGCCCTAAACCCTATTGACCATGCTACCCAACTTCCCACAACTATTAGCACTACTCAGCTCAGAGGTCAAAGAAGGCATTTTAGAGTAGAGCTAGGAAAGAAGGTGGAATGGGGAAGGCAAACATGATGGCAATGAATAAATGGCTCATTTTAGGACATTTCATACAAGAAAAACAAACTTGAGTGATTTTAGGATTATGTTTTCTAAACATAGTATACTATTGGTCAAATAGCAGTAGCAAATAGACTCTGAAATTTATTCTAGAAATGGCTATGATCTCCACACAATTAGGGGAAGACAGATCAGAAGACAATAAAATGTACTTTTCCACATATACACAAAATCTGGTTGTTTTGTACCATGAGTAGAATGATGCAACAAACTGGGGAGAAAAAAACCCAACATGTTGGGTTTAAAAATGATAAAGACTAAGATGGAAAGTAGTTTTATGGAGAAAATATTTTAATTCTCAAATTTGTAACAAACTTGTAATTAAATGAGCATAATAAGCTGTCTGCCATACATTATATTTGACTAGTCAGACTCTCAGGCTGGGTGACTGCTTTATGATTTGCTTGGCTTGCTTTTAATCTATTAATTAAACATGTTCTAAAGTGTAAAATATAGAACTATTTGGCGGCTGAGCCCTAGAGGATTTAAATTCCTGAAATGACTTAAAGTCCCAAACTACTAGCCATCCAATTAATTGTGTTTGAGTATTAATCAGATGCTCTGTAGGCTTCTCTGGTTTCCAACTAGATTCTCTTTCCAGAATCCAAAATTCTAATACAGATTTTTATGCATGTAAACAACAGCTAAGAACCTAATCTCTGCAGGGGCTGATCAAGTGAAAAAAAAGTAAGCTCAAATTCTTGCAAGTCAAAACAGGATTTATATTAAATGCGTCTTCTCTTCCAAACTTTGATTAACCCCACATCATCTTACTTTTTATAGCTATACTGGGAATTGTTAACAGTTGTATATTTTGCTCAAGTAATAAATCCTACTTCATCCCCAAACTAAAAATAAAGAAAACTCTACAGAAAAGATGAAATTCAGTGTTAAGTATTTAGGCAGAGCTGCCTGATCACATCAACCCTAGGTCAGTCTTGAATGTAGCCTGACTACATTCTTAGCCATACTATATCCCAAAGTTTTTTTTTAAAAACTAACATTTTAATTGATAATAAAATCACCTTGCAGTGAGCCTCACCTCTCTAAATTAAGTTTTCAAAAACCCAAATTTTTTCTCTTTCTAAATTTCATAATCTCTATCATATGTATATATATATATATATATATGTATACATGTATATAGGTGTATTTATGTGTGTATATATATACATATATATTTCTGTATTCTATCATATTCCTTATTGCAAATAAACTTATTTTTATTTATACCCAACAACTGGTAAGCAGAAAGGAAGGAATGATAGAACTGATTTTACTGGTTAATTTCTTATTAACAAAATTTTAGGATTTTTTCTAAATCACATAATATAGTTGTCCAGTAAGCTTCCACTCCCAGAACTGTCCTAAGCTTAAAGTAGGATTAGAAAATTGGCTGTTTCCATTTTAACACTTTCTGTGAATATTTGCTTGCATTTTGTCTTCCTTCTTAGGTTGTTTTTTTTTTTTTCTCTTTCTAGAGCTGACTTTTCTTGTGCAAATATTGCACTAACATATTTAAATGTATTAGACTACTAGGGGTGGGAGTGGGGGGAAGGAGGGGAAAAATTTTGGAAAAAAAGTACATTATATATATATATTTATGTGTGAATATAAACACATGTATATGTATATTTATATGTATGTATATGATAAAATATGTAAATAATAAAAAGAAAATTGGATGTTTCTATGTTCATTATTAAAACATAATTCATTGCACTACTTATCACAATTACAAACCAATTCATTAGTTGAAATCTGGCCTCAGTAAGTTACCAGTTGTGTGATCCTGGATAAGTCACTTACTCATATTTGCTTCAGTTTCCTTATCTGTAAAATAAGCTGGATATGGAAATGACAACCATTTCAGTATCTTTGCCAAGAAAATTCCACAATAGGTCTTAAAGATTAAGACATTATTTAAAACAACTAAACAGCAAGATAAAAGAAAGTTAGCTAAAACAAAAAGTGGCTGCCAAATTCCAGCCAAGTAAAATCATAGCACTTAGTAGGATTTCTGATTTTAGGTAGCAAATAGATAGTAAAATTGATCATAAGAAAATGGTAGTTATGCAAAATATGCTTTACTTTAATGTGTTTTCTTATATTTAGAATACACATTGGAAATTGTATCCAAGATGTTTAGTTCTCTTAAAAATTGGCTAGAAGCCAGTTTGGCTAAAACTGTCAGTAATATTGCCTGACAGTTTTAGTAGAAAACGAGGGGGAGATAAATAGCTTCTATTATGTGTTAAATTGACCCGAGTTCCACATTTGGGGCAGGTAAAACATAATACAACAATGATAATAAGACTTGTAGCAGAAAATAAAGCAAGCTGTGCTTCCTTTTCAATTCATGTGAATTTCTTTTTGATAAGGAATATGTTATATTGAAAAGAACTCTGAAACCAGTCAGGAAACAGGATTTCTTTTCTTCTTTGTGATGGTTTATAACATGGACTCCTTTCCCTTTCTGACTGTCAGTTTTCCTTATCCCCAAGATGGGGATACTTGCACTGTTTAGCTCACAGGATTGTTGTAGGGACATTTCTTTGTAAAACTTAGAACAATATTTTGATATGAATTATTCATAAGAAAAATACAGTTTGCAGATCAAAGGAGACTGGACAGCTTACATCTTATTGCCTCTGAATTTCTTAATTTGAACCTGATCAGGAGAATAGGGAAATATTTCTACTTTCATAAGAACTGGCATCAATGAAAAAGAATTATGTACAGTAAGCAACTAATAAGCTTCAGTGCCAAACTAGCATATGAGTTTCAAAATTGCAAGTGGTAAGAAGCACTATATCATCAGGTCAAAACTATCAGAGAACCTGTTCAGTTGTGTGTGGCTCTACAAGTTGAAGATAGGAAAGAAAACATGAACAGAAATTAAGTTAAAATTATAGAATATTGATGTTGAATGATAGTGATATTTCCAAAAGCCCTAGTTTCATATTTCTATAATACTTAATTTAATTTTCTATATCACTTGCTAGTACTTTCCTGTAATATGTTTATTAATAATTATACTGATAATATAATGTTCTTGTTTTGTTTAGACAGTCTTTTCAAAGAATTTAGCTACAAAGGAACGAAGAGATATAATTTGATAATTAGTATGAATAGAAACACCAAATGAAGATTTTTCAGGATAGGGAGATGGAGGCATGTTTGTAGGGAATAGAGAATGTACCATTAGAAAGTGAGATATTGGAAGTCAAGATGGCAGAGTAAAGTCAGAAAGCTGCTCAAACTCTCCCAGTTTCCTTGAAAAACCACATGAAACTAAGCTTTTGAACAGAGTCTGATGGAAGGAACTATTATGGAGAGCAATTTGGAGCTATGCTCAAGAAGTTATCAAACTGTGCATACCCTTTGACCCAGCAGTGTTTCTACTGGGCTTATATGCCAAATAATTCTTAAAGGAAGGAAAGGGACCCACATATGCAAGAATGTTTGTGGCAGCCCTTTTTGTAGTGGCTAGAAACTGGAAACTGAATGGATGCCCATCAATTGGAGAATGGATGAATAAATTATGGTATATGAATGTTATGGAATATTATTGTTCTATAAAAAATGACCAGCAGGATGATTTCAGATAGTCCTGGAGAGACTTGCATAAACTGATGCTGAGTGAAATGAGAAGAACCAGGAGATCATTGTACACAGCAACAGTAAGATTATACAATGATCAATTCTGATGGACTCTTCTCAATGAGATGATTCAGGCCAATTCCAATGATCTTGTAATGATGAGAGCCATCTACACCCAGAGAGAGGACTGTGGGAACTGAATGTGGATCACAATATAGTATTTTCACTTCTTTTATTCTTGTTTGCTTGAATTTTATTTTGTCATTTTTCTTCCTTTTTGATCAGATTTTCCTTGAGCAGCAAGATAATTATGTAAATATATATTCCTATATTAAATTTACATATATTTTTACCATGTTTAAAAGAAAAAATATCATTTCTCACACAAATAAAATTAAATCCAAAAACTGGAAAATATCAGTTTTTCATGTCTAGGCTGAGCTAATATAATAAAAATGATAGTTCTGTTTAAATTAGTCTACTTCTTCAGTGCTATACTAATCAAACTGCAAAACATTATTTTATAGAACTAGAAAAAATAAAACAATAACAGAAGTCATCTGGAAGAGCAAAAGGTCAAGAATATCAAGGGAATTAATGGAAAAATACATAGGATAATGGCTTAGCAGTACCAAACCTAAAACTATACTATAAAGTAGCAGTCATTGGAACCATTTGGTACTGGTTAAGAAATAGAATGGTGAATGAGGATCAGTGGAATAGATAAGATACAAACAACACAATAATCAAGATCTAAAGCAATCTAATATTTGATAAACCCCCAAAGCCTAGTTTCTGGGATAAGAAGTCACTATTTGACAAAATTTGCCAGAAAAACTGGAAAAAAATGTCAAAAATTTGGTATATACCTTCATCTCACACCCCGTACCAAAATAAGGTCAAAATATATACATGGTTTGCAGATAAAGGGTGATATAAGCAAATCAGAAGAGCAAGGAATAATTAACTTATCAGATCTTTGGAGAAGGGAGGAATTTATGACCAAAGCAGAACTAGATAACATAATGAAAAGCAAAATGTACAACTTTGATTACATTAAATTAAAAAGGATTTGCACAAACAAAAACAACAAGAACAAGATAAAAAGGGAAGTACAAAGCTGAAGGAAAACCTTTATAGCCAGTATTTCTGATAAAATTTCCATTTCTAGAATATATTAAGAACTGTGTCAAAATTATAAGAAAAAAAGTCATTCCCCAATTGATAAATGGTCAAACAATAACACACAATTTTCAGATGATGAAATTAAAGCCATTTATAGTTATATGAAAAAATGTTCTAAATCAGTATTGAATAGAGAAATGCCAAATAAAACAACTCTGAGGTACCACCTTGTACCTCTCAGATTGGCTAAGATGACAAGAAAAGATAAACATAAGTGTTGAAGGGAATGTGAGAAAACTGGGACACTAATGCATCATTGGTGGAATTGTGAAAGGATCCAACCATTCTGAAGGGCAATCTGGAACTATGCCCAAAGGGGTATAAAGTTGTGCATATCCTTTGATCCAGCAATGCCATGACTGGGTCTGTATCCCAAAAAAATCATAAAGGAGGGAAGAGGAAGCTCATGTGCAAAAATTTTTGTTGCAGCTCTTCTTGTGGTAGCAAAGAATTGGAAAGGGAGTCGATGCCCATCAATTGGGGATGGCTGAATAAGTTGTGGTATATGAAGGAATGGAATATTATTATTCTATAAAAATGATGAAGAAGCTGATTGTGGAAAGGTCTGGAAAAATTTACATGAACTGATGCTGAGAGAAACAAGCAGAATCAGGAATACATTGTACATAGGAACAGCAAGATAGTGTTATGATCAACTATGAAAGACTTGATTCTTCACAGTAGTTCAGTGATTCAAAGGCATTCCAATGTACTCTAAAAAGAAAATGCTATCTGTATCCAGAAAAAGAACTAAGGAGACTGAATCTAAATCAAAATATGCTATGCTATGTTCACCTTTTTTTTTTAAATCGCTCCCATGGTTTTTCCCTTTTGATCTGATTTTTCTCTCCCAACATGATTCATAAAGCAATATGTAGTAAAAATAAATAAACTTCCTACAATTAAAAAAATAAAAAAGGAAAATCAGGTATTTAAAGATATGGAGTTAGAAAAGATGGGATGAAATAATGTTACTTGAAGTGATTGAAGAGTTTGCTTTGGTAAGGAATAAGGCCAATTTTTCAAGTAAAACAAGGAGGAATGATGAAATAGTGGCTTAAGACATTAAGAGATGTAGAAAAAAAAAAAGAAGGACTTTATGGCAAATGACCTCAATTTTTTTTTTCTGTAAAATATGAGGTAAGTTTTCAGGTGAGCATTTTTGAAAGGGATGCATAGGAGGCTTGAGGAGAGAGGAAAACATGTAGAAGAGGCACCATGGAAAGTGTGATAATGAGTTGAAAAGGGAGGTATAATAGAATTACCTAATAGCTGTGAGGAATAGGTTAAGGCTAGCTTACATAAATTTATAGTGGGCCAAATCAGAGTGGTTGCCAGATTTTTCTCCACCTTTGTTTAGTAGCACAAGTACAATTGAGAAGGCAACAAATGGTCACAGTGATAAAAGACTGATACTTGGTTAGCTGTAATCATGATGTTATAAGGAGAAGTGAAAGTTAATAGAGGAGGACATTGTAGTATACATTGAATTAGTTCATCAAAATGGGGAAGACTAATACAGGGAATATAGTTTGATAGAGTACTAAAGGGTCAAGGGATTGGAGGTCACTAGTTGCAATGAAGAGTAGAGTTATATAAGGGAAGACAGAATTAGAAGTGAAAAAAATAGATTATTGTCAAAAAAGAGAATTCAGAATTCTTAAAATTGAATGTAATACATTTGTGGGTGATGGCAAGATCAAAGGCGTGATCATATTTGTATGGGGATGAGATAGTTGGGCACATAGCTCCTGGGAAGTGATTTAATTGAGGAAATGATTGATAAGGGTATGTGAGGGAGAATAAGTATCTGTGTGGAACAACCCTAGCATAAGAACAAGAGTTTGAGAATAAAGAAAACTAAGCCAGTAATTGAACTTCTTAAGGAAGGAAGATGCTGCAATAGAACTCTGTGATAAAGAAAAACTGAGGAAAGCAGTTCCTGAGAACATTCAATTGATTACCAGAGCTATCAATTACCAACAAATGAGGTTAAAAGCTCCTCAGTAACCAAAGAAAAATTGGGGAGTACAGAGTTTATTTTTACAGTTATAAAAAAGAAGTGAAATAAATTAGAGAGTCTTGGGAAACTTGTTTTCATTGATTTCTAACTGGCTAAAACATGACAAAAGGCTTGGGACTAAGCTAGGTACATCCTGGAACTTTTTGTGGTTAGCTCCATCATTTTGCCAATATTTAGGTCAAGGGATAACGAGGTGTTTTAGAACATGTCTCATCTAATTATCTTTCTTATTGGGTAGAGCATTACAGTACTCAATCTTATTATCTATTATGCTTTCTAGAAGGTGTTATGTTTATAGTGCATAGACTACTACAAAGGGAAAGTTGGACTTCCACAAGATGAGGAAATGTCCATGTTGGCTCAGCTCTATAGGAGCTCAACTCGGCTAAAAGAGTTCATCTCTGCAAAAAAGAGGAACCTTAACTCTGTTTACAGTGATTGCATATCTCTCCACCTAAAAGCTATCTAAGAGAGATTTTAAGGGGCAGAGCCAAGATGGCAGGTGAAGACATGACTCTCTGTGTGATCTCCTCTGACCTTCTCTAAAACCAACAGCAGATTAAGCCTCTAAAATGATTTTTAAGTCAAAGAACCCACAAATATTTGGACTACAACACATGTGTAGAAGTTTACAAGAAACACATGTAAAGCATAGAGACATATACAAAGTGAAGGTAAAGGGCTGGAGAAGAACGTATTATGCTTCTGGTGAACAAAAACAAAACAAAACAAAAACAAACAAACAAACAAAAAAAAAAAAAACAGGAGTAGCAATCCTGATATCAGATCAAGTAAAAGCAAAGATAGATCTAATTAAAAGAGATAAAGAAGGAAACTATATTTTACTGAAGGGTACCATGAAGCAATATCAATACTAAACATATATGCACCAAGTGTTATAGCATCCAAATTCCTAGAGGAGAAATTAACAGAGATGAAAGAAGAAACAGCATAACTATACTAGTGGGGGATCTCAACCTTGCTCTCTCAGAATTAGATAAATCAAATCACAAAATAATTAAGAAAGAAACTAGGGAGGTAAACAAAATGTTAGAAAAGTTAGGTATGATAGATCTTTGGAGAAAATTGAATGGAGACAGAAGGGAGTTTGCTTTTTTCTCAGTGGTTCATGGAACTTACACAAAAATTGATCATGTGTTAGGGCATAAAAACTACAAAATCAAATGCAGAAAATGAAAGCTATCTAAGTTAGGCCATAATACTAACAAAAATAAATAGGATCATCAATATGAATTCAACTTGGGATAATTTATTTCAAAGGGGAGTGGCTTGGGATATGTGTAGACAATATCAATATATTTATTGGATGGTAAATATTAATAGCATGAATCTCAAAGAAAATGAGATAACAGTGATAATAAGAAGGAGAACATGTCAGTGGCAATGGAGAGAGAGGAAGATTCCAACTTTCCTGCCTCTACAAGTAATATTGAATAGATTTTTAGGTAGAGTCAAGTTAGAGTACAAGATGGAATACTGAACTCAGCTGAACTCATTCAACATTTCCTTCCTTCCAAACAATCTAAAAATCAAATTTTGGAGTATCAAAGCTGAAGAAAGTCCAGAAGAAGATATTTTTCCTAGCCTAAAACAACTTAGAAGGTTGGAAGGAGAGATCTATGATATCAGGGTGGATACTGGCCCAAAGAATGACTGGAGAATCAGCTGAAGGTCTTTAAGGTGGTTGTAACAGTGACTTCAGTATTACCTGTGGGATCTTCCGGTCCAATGATGTTCTGGGCCAAAATTCCATGGCAGAGAGGAGCACTTGTGTTTCCTCAGTAGGAAACAGGGAATCTAGTCATTGTCCAGGGCCCAGAGGAATGTTAGAATTTGTGACTGGAGAAGAGGGCTCCTTCCAGGGTAAAACCCAAATCACAGACCACAAGACCAACCAACATAACTTTCTCCTATTCAGACCATCGTGAAAACAGAAGCATTTGTAGGTTTCCTTTTTCCCCCCGCACCCCTCAGAACAAACTCTAAAAATAGCAGTGTGAAAAGGCCTCAAGATTAGCACAATTTTTCCTCACCACTAGGTGAGCAGAAATCAACTTTGAAATAAAGTTCAAAGTGAAGAAATACACTGAAAAAAATTGAGCAAACAACAACAGTGAATTAAAACAATAACAACAACAACAACAACAAAAGAAAACTTGATCATAAAAAGTTCCTATGCTGGCAGGGAGACTAAGACACAAACTTAAAAGAAGACAAAAAATGTGAAAACAGCTACAAGTAAAGCCTCAAAACAAAATACATGTTCAGCAAAAATTCCTGGAGGAGTTAAAGAAATATAACAATGGTAGAAGAAAAATTTAGAAAAAGAAAAGAGAGTGATGAAAGTGAAGTATTGAAAAAGAATTCACAACTTGACATAAGAAATACAAAATAAAGAAAATAGTACCATAAAAAAGAATTGACAAAATGGTAAAAGAGGCACAAAAATTTACTGAATAAATGAACTCCTTAAAAAAAACAGATTTGGTTGAATGATCTCTTTTTCAAGAAGTCCCAAAGGTCACTGAAAAAATGATTTCTTAGCAATTAGAATTGTACAAGTAGAAGCTAATGACTTTATGAATCATCAAGAAACATAAAACAAAATCAAAAGAATGAAAAAAATAGAAGAAAATGTGAATTATGTCATTGAAAAAAATAACTGACCTGGAAAATATATCAAGGAGAGATAATTCCTGTATGTGAAGATGATACATGTAACTCCTAAGAACTGTACCTTTGTTAGGGTAGTTAAGTGTCTACACAGATAGAAGACATGGGGGATGAATCAATTAAATTAGGAAGATCTCCAAAAATGTAGGGATGTGAAAGAGAATTCAGAGAGAGAAGGTGGAAGGAAAAGGTAGAATGGGCAAATTATCTCATGTAAAAAAGTTGCATAATGAAGAGGAGGAGGAAATGGGGTGATGGCAGGCAATGCTTAAACTTGTCTCTCATCCGAATTGGGTGAAAGAGTCAAGAAAATATTCAGTTGTATTTAGAAATCTATTATACCCAGTAAGGAAATAGAAGAGGAATGGAATGAGAAGTATGGGGGAGATGATAAAGAAGAGGCATATTAAGGGAGGTAGTGGTCAGAAATAAAATAGACTTTTGATGAAGGACAGGATAAAAAAGAAAGAGAAAGAATAAAAAGAAGAAAATATGATAGAGAGTAAAACACGGAAGAAATAACTTTAATTGGGAAAGAGATGAACTCACCCATGAAACAAAAGCAGATAGAAAAATGGATTAGAAACCTGAATTCAACCATATTTCATCTACAAAAGATACATTTGGAATGGGAATTCACATGGATTTAAAATAAAGGGCTGCAGAAGAATTTATTATTCTTCAGTGGAAGTAAAAAAAAACAGGTGTTGCAATTATGATATTAGACAAAGCACACATACACAAAACAAAACTTCTATATTTGTAGTGCAAGGTTTATTTTCTCCAATTTATGCATAAAGGCACTTGAGATTCAAACAACCTGTTTGACCAAAAATCACAAAGCTCACTAGTAAGCCAGAACTAAGTACCAAGTCTTGTAGTGCTCATTTCATATTTCCTATTTAATAGGAAATGCATTTCATAGAGCTGCACATTAAAATATAAACCATAAGAGATAAAGGACTTATGGATAAATCTGTACACAGAAAAAATATTTTCATTTTTTTTTGATCTTCAAAAAAGTACTTTATGTAGTACTCCTAATATCTGTGAATGTCAAATTCTTCAACTCTGTGCATGCTATTAGCAAACACTTTTGTACTTGCTGAATTTAATCATACAGGAAAGAATAACAGAGGGCAATCCTTAGGTGGGAGTCATTTGAAACAATCTGGCACAACCAGAGTGAGATAAGGTACCTTATGATAAGAAAGATTAAAGCAGAAAGTTTAAGAAAAGGATGCATTTTTTAAGTCACCGTTGGAAAGAAAAAAAAAATATAGGGGGAACTTTGATCAACAACAGCGATGAAAACCTGAACAGCTTCAATCAAAATCACCTCCAGCACTTTATAAAGTAGGAAAACTAAATTACAGTAGTCCAGGCGATTCATATTGGCAGCATACAAACAGTAATAGATAAGAATGAAAAAAGTAGGATGGTCCAATGTAGCTATTCTCTGACATATCAAATTTCATTTTAAATCTGCATATCCATTGTAAAATGAGTCATATACATTTTATAGGTTGATAGAATTATATCAACTTACCCATCTTCTGAAACAACTAAAAATTCCTTTTTATGGCCATAAAGCAAAAAATGATCAAGAAGAACAAAACAAAGCACTTTGTTACTGGGTTGATGAAACAAATATTGTGTACTGATGTAGGCTACTTGTGCAAAGGTGTGTGATCCTTATACTGTCCTGAAATATACAATGGATATCAGGATTACCAGTGTGTATTGAACACCTACTCCGTACATAACACTGAGTAGGTTTGGAATTGCAATACCCTGATTTAGGCAAAATTTCTTTATACAATTTGAGAACTGAAACTAGGACCCCTCAGTGGTTTAACCCTGGCTCTTAGAATCTCTATTTTCCTTTAAGGCTCAGATAGGTATTGCCTCCTGGCATAACATTTTTCTATTCTCTCAGGTTGTTAGGAAGGAAATTATGTAACTACTTCTCTGTGTATATTATATGTCCTCCTGGTATATTTTCAAGACCAATAAGAATCTGGGGGGGAAATTCGCAATATGGATTTAAACATTTATATCCAGAGGACTTTTCTTTAATGATGAGATGTTTTTGAGCCATATAATTAAGACCCCAAAGCAGTTAAATGAAAAACTACCATCATTATTGCATGAAATCAATCTTGATTACTGTAAGAACATGAATGAATAAAAAAAATGGCACATCCCAAAAGACATGAAAAACTTTGAGCAGTTTTTTGTGATTCAGGAAAATTTAAGGTATAGTAGAACATAGTGCAATTCATAAATTACAAAACATTATATTACTTCACCTAATAACTTCTTACTTAACTTGATTCTTAACATAGGGGCTTTTCAGTTTCAGGCCTTTTCAATGCAGGAAAGTTATGTCTAGAATTGATTTCTTTATATTCAACTCTGCTTGATCATTGAATTTGAGGAGTAAAAGTTCAAAAGAAAAGTTTGTTTTTGTTTTTGTCAATTTCTTTTGTGGGATCATCTCCCAGTTTTAATAGTTGTTGATGATTTTGAAAGCAGATGGTCAGTGAGAGGATTGCTGGGTGAGATAGCCTTCATTTTGGTACCCAAACTGCAGTTGCTATCAGAAATATTTCAGAAAGGACAAGTATTGTGGGAGAAGTTGCAAAGTAGACTGTGAAAACAGACAGATGACCATATAGAGTATACTCAGATAGAAAACATACACAACAACAACCACAAAATCCATCACTTTTATGAAAGCACAAGGATCCTTAGAGAAGAGAAAGAATAATTGTAAGAAGTTAGGGATGACATTGAGAGGTGACATAAATGACAGGATTCTTCATGAAGTATTTCTATCATAATTGGTACAGAATGGGATCATAACAGACTTCAATAAAAGATCAAAATAATTGAATTGACCAAAAATCAAGAGAAAAAAATTTGACTCTTTCAACGTGAAAGATATATTCCAAGACATTTTGACAACAACCATATCTTGTTGTTGTTGCTGTTGTTGCTGTATGACAAAAATGGATAAAAGTTATTTTTTTCTTTGCATGCAGTGGCAGTGGTGGTGGTGATGGTAATAATGAAGCAACATTTTTGTTTTTAAGTGAGAAAAGATAATAAGGGAAAGCATACACTTTTTTCTTTGGATGAGGTAGTTCTGGTTACTTTTTATAGTTATTTTGAGTTTGTGCAGCCTCCAGTGTGGTATATGGATGTCCTGTTTCCACAGCATATTAAAAAAATGCATCAACAAATTTTGAGCCAGAAACAGGAATCCATTGGAGTAAGCTGAACATAGAAATCTAATGGTAGGCACAGGATTTATATTAATGCCAGGTATTTCACTGGTAGACATGACCTAATTAAGATAATGTATGACTCATCAATAATGATTTTACCAGTAGAGGCAAAAGCATGTTTAAGCATTTCATGTACTTTTAAATGAGGAAAGCTTTCTAGGGGAAAATATGATTAAACAGAAAGAAGCAACTTTGGCCCTTTCAAAGATAGGAGTGTTTCTTAAAGACGAGAGCTTATGTAAATTGTCTCTAGAAATTGGGAAACAATTGCAAAAGATGAGAAAGCTTGGATCAGAAAGAAAAATATATGTGAATGAAAGGATGCATCTTCTCTACTGAGAATTATGAATTATAGAGAATATAATATGGAAGCAGTAAGCATCTTTTCTTCAATTTGTATATGGGTGTGTGCATTAAATCAATAATTGTTACAAACAGATCATCTCTTGATACAAAATTACTAAAGAGGATTGGACCATCTAACTTGTCTCATACCAAAAAAGTGTTTTGTTTTTGTTTTTTTGTTTTGTCTTGTTTGTTTTGTCTTGTTTTCTGCAACTTAGAGGGTAAAAGAAAATAGTAAAATTGAATCATTTCTTATGAGACAGTATGTTATAGAGTCAACAGCCTTGAACTGGGATTTTTAAAAATGTGAGGTCCTAAATGTGTGGATAATATTTTCCTATTTCTTTGATCCAGCAGTGTTTCTATTGGGCTTATATCCCAAAGAGATTTTAAAGGAAGGAAAGGGCCCCACATGTGTAAGAATGTTTGTAGCAGCCCTTTTTGTAGTGGCTAGAAAATGGAAACTGAATAGATTCCCATCAATTGGAGAATGGCTGAATAAATTATGATATATGAATATTATGGAATATTATTGCTTTGTAAGAAACGACCAGGAGGATGCTTTCAGAGAGGCCTGGAGGGACTTGCATGAACTGATGCTGAGTGAAATGAGCAGAACCAGGGGATCATTATACACGGCAACAACAATACTATATCATGATCACTTCTGATGGACATGGCGCTCTTCAACAATGAAATGTTTCAAACAAGTTCCAATTGTTCAGTGAAGAAAGCCATACACACCCAGAGAAAGGGATATGAAATGTGGACCACAGTATAGCATTTTCATGGTCTCTATTGATGTTTGCTTGCATTGTGTTTCCTTTCTGATTTTTTTTTTCTTGGAGATACGATTTTTCTTGCACAACTAAGTGTGGAAATATGTATACATATATTCGATTTGTCAAGTATTTTAGCATAATTAACATGTAGTGGATTTCCTGCCATCTAGGGGAGGGGTA
>JAJPUD010012634.1:14053-48359 GCA_023553655.1 Myrmecobius fasciatus | reverse complement strand
CCTGAATCTATAAAAAAAAGAAGTCTTCATTTTATCCTGGGAGAGGCATCTTGTTCTGTGAAGATGAAACCAAGCAGAGCTGCATCGTGAAAGTGGAAAACAATTCTGAATAGTTTATTCTTTGTGTCCTTTAGTCACCAGTGATGGGAGTGAACCTCTTAAGTATGGTTTGGGGTGGAGGTCAGAATGTTTGAAGTTAAGGTCAGAGTGTTGTAACAAAAGACCAAGGTTGTATACAGAGAGAAGACAATTCCCAAAGTAAGCCCCAGAATTCTACGTGATGCAGAAGGGCTCTTTACTTGTCCATCAGTTTCTGGAAAGGTCTGATTATATAAATCATATAGCTATTTTTGTCAAGAGTCCTTCAGGTTATGATAGTTGTTGGCCTCCTACTTATGTACTCTTCTAAATATGATAGGATTCCTTCCAAAACAGTATGGGCAGCCTTCAACTGTCACTGATTTTCATCAATTATGGGAATTGAGGTCTGTGGAATTATCAGAGGAAAAAACTTCAAGTGAAACCCAGAATTTGTAGAGAAGGGTATGTCCTGGTTGAATGTGTGAACAAAGTTATTATTATTATTTGTGTGTGTTTTATGAAATGATTAGGGTTGTGACTTGTACAGGGTCACTCAGCTAGTAAGTGTTGATATCTGACTCTGGATTTGAACTCAAGTTCTCTTGACTTCAAGGCTGGTGCCCTTTTTCACTGTGCTGCCCTGAACCAAGTTATTAAAACAAAATTGCTTGATGGACTCTAAGGAAGCCTAATCATCCAGATGATAAGGTCAGGGTCAGAATTTGAATTCAGATACAGCTAGGTAGTGCAGTGGAGAAAATGCTGGGCCTAGAGTTAGCAAGACACATCTTTTTGAGTTCAAATCAGCCTCAGACACTTAGTAGCTGTATGATCCTGGGCAAGTCATTTAACCCTATTACCTCAATTTGCTTTTCTCTAAAATGAACTGGAAAAGGAAATGGGAAGCCATTCTAGTATCTCTGCCAAAAAAGCAACAACAACAGCCTAAATGGGGTCATGAAGAGTTAGACATGACTGAAAAATGACTGAACAACAACAACTTCTGATTCCAGGCCCAGGGTTCTTTCCATTACATCAGTCATTAACTTCCAGACTGAGTCTTGTTAGTTTTGTATCCCTATGGCATGTAATAATCTGTCTGTGTGACCTTAGGCAAATTACTTAATCTTTCTATGCTTCCAACAATTCCTCTAAGTTTTAGAAAAGATGCCAAGTTAAAAATCCATTCAGGACTTCCTCAAACTAATGAAATCATAGGCCTACCCCCTGTTCCCCCTTCCCCAATATTTAATAATTATGTGGTCTCAACAAATCCTTTTCATCTCTGGTTCCCATTTTCTATTCTGAAAACTGAAAGAGGTTAGGCTACATGACTTTGTAAGGTCCTTTTCAATTGTGAATTTTCGAAAATCCCAATTTGTGCTTTCCTAAGCGAATCTCTTCTGAATTTTACTTAAATGCTGTTTTGGGCTCCTTCAAGCATTGTGAGAGCCTCTAAATCTAAAGGAGGGGATTTTCCTTTTCCTTATTTCAAATAGTCTAGTGTCTTTCTTTGCTGCAACATTTAATTGCTTTCCATCTCTGCATGTTGTGCATGTTCTGAATGCCTTCTTGGTATTTTTGGCCTCTCCAGTACTTTAAGTGGCTTTTTCCTGTTCCTCTGTCACAATGGTCACAGCAGGCTCACAGTAGCTTCACAGCTGTAAGAAGGTCAGAAAATGCTAATGTGACATTTATCAACAAGCCAAATAAAAGCTCCCAGAATGCTAAGGCTGGGAGGGATCACTTTTATAGATAATGACCAGAGAGGTCCCTTAGGAGTCTCATCCAGTACTTATCATATAATAAGTGCATTATAACTATCACATGATTATTAATAGCCTGATGGTAAATTGGAAGAAGCTGTCTCTACCAGAATGCCTTAGGGAGCTGCTTTGGCCCTGTGGGATTTAATGCTTTTATTTAATGACATGGCCATTCTATCTCCACTTAAACCATTATTTCTAGTTCCTTCAAACAGAAACCTTGGACTCTTCTAGAACTACTCTAGACTCCAATAGGCCAGCATTTTGCCTTTATCTTGCCTAGATCCTGGCTTCTATTGCATTCACAAATCTTTTCTATGCCTCCTTCCCCTCTCCCCTCGATTTCTAACTTCCCTTCCTGTGTTGTTTTCCTCCATTAGTCCCCTTAGGGTAGGGACTATTTTGCTTGAGAATTGCATGAGTTGTTTCTAAAAGTGAAATGGATTTCATTAGCAGGTAGTGGATTTTTCCTATCAAGCTTCAGAAGTCAAAGACTGGATGACCATTTATTCAAGCATGAGAGGATCCTTGTACAATTACTAGTTAGATCATATGGCATCTGAGCTTTAATTCTGAGATTATATGATTCTGGCCTTGTACTTGTTGCCTCTAATGGACTACAAAGTCCATAAAGGCAAAGGCTATGTCTTATGTAGATATAATATATTTTCTACTGTCTTAATAGTATTCTGTGTATATTCGAGTTATTAAAAGCATTTGTAGAACAGAATAAATTAGCTCCAGGTTATGTGGCCTGTCAGTTGTGGATTTAGGTGGATTGATGCTTTGGCCTGAAGATCAGAATCAGGGAACATATATCAGACCCAGTTCAATGTGAAACAAGGGTTTATGCTCTTTGAATTAATGATGTCCAAACACTATTATTCTGGTAGGTCAGTGGAATAGTTTTTTGCCAGGTCAATTCTTTTCCCTTACTAGCTGTCTGACCTTGGGCAATTCTGTTTACCTTAGTTTCCTCATCTATAAAATGAGTTGGTGAAAGAAATAACAAATACTTAAGTATGTTTGCAAAGGAAACTTCAAACAGGTTCACAAATAGTTGGACATGATTGAAACAACTGAAAAACAAGAATCATTTAACCAGAGATCATCCTTCACCTGCAATCATTTGCTTCAGAATGGTTCTCTAGAGTGGTATAGCTAATTTTACTGTTAAGTTTCAAAAAGTCATATAGTTTTCAAGGATCCAGAATTAATTGAGGTTTAAGCCCATCTAGCCTGTCCTACAAGCTTCACTCAGAAAAACAAACCCTCAAGTATATTTGGAATAAACCAAATACACTGTATTCTGTACTCCAGGGACTTTTTATTTTATCACTCACTAGTGGGTCTCTGTGTCTCAGACACTTGGTACTTACACCATCAGGTTAGTTGACACCTCAGAAATACCTGTCCTGGAGACCCTTCTAGCTATGCTTTGGGAGAATAATGTCTCTATGTAGCATTTTCTTGACCACTATTAGAGCCTTCTTCTCTTTCCAAGAGCTCTGAGAATATACATATTGACACTAAAGGGGTTGGTGATCAGGGTTACTTCAGATCTGGTCCTGCTATTCCTTAGTACATTATAGCCTCTGATTCTCTCCTGTTACATGGGATCAGAATCTTTCCTGCTGTCTCTGTGTTTCAGTATATTCTTTCTGGCCACAAGTCTAATACCTTTTCATTTGGATGGTCATTCAGTTGCCTAATCCTATTAAACATGGGTCCCAAATCTCCAGGCATGAGATACCTGAAACAGTACTTAAGTCTTTCCCCTAAAACAATAACAGATACTCACTTTTATATATTTGAATACAGCATTGGGAGGTGGATAGTGCAGGCACAATTATCCCAGTTTTACAGATGAGGAAAATAAGGTTCAGAGAAGTTGCTAGTAAATATCAAAGATAGGATTTGAACCCAGTTCTCTTTTGACTCTGTAAACAGCAGAATTTCCTCTATACTATATTTGTCTGATCAAGTACAATTAAATGTTTCTTCTTCCCAGTCTAGGATATCTCTCAGGGGCAGGAAATCATTAACAGAAATTAGCCACGAGTATTTTTCCTCCTTCTTCCTCCTCTGATAGAACTCCCATCTGATTTGTATGACAGGATCAAAAAATGGCCAGCATCCTGTCATAAGCAGTAGATTGCTTTTCAGTGGGGGCTTCCTAGGATAACATCTTTCTCATTTTTGTAACTCAAAGTCCACTTCTGCCTCATCTTTTGCAAAGACATAAGACTGTATTGTACAAACTATTGCATCTTGACCAAGAAAGGCAAAAGTCTGTCCCACTTCTCTTTTAAAATTGGCAGAAATCTATTGTGAGTTAGGTAAGGACTGCAGCTTGTGATACTGGAGGGATTTACTGTAACATAAACTGAAATATTAATCTGGTGATCAAGTTTGCTGTCCTTAAACTTGCTCTGTAAGTCTGTGAAGCACTTGTATCAGGATCTACAAAGTGCAGGGGAAAAAAAGAAATTTTTTCATGTAGAACTCAAGTCCTAATTTTTTTGTCTTTAACTTACTTTATTTTTTAAAAATTATTATTTTTATTTTCCCCACTTACATGTATGTGTCGTTCTATATTCACTCTTGATAGTTCTCTCTCTGGATGTGGATGGTATTTTTCAACCAAAGTTTATTGAAACTGCCTTGGAACACTGAACTGCTAAGAAGAATCAAGTCTATCATAGTTGATCATCACACAATCCTGCTGTTTTCCTGATTCTGTTTGTTTCACTCATCATCAGTTTACATAAACCTTTCAAGACCTTTCTAAAATCAACTTGTTCATCATTTTCATGTAAAATTATAATATTCCATTATTTCCATATACCATAACATTCCCCAAGTGATGGGTATCCACTCATTTTCCAATTAAATCCTGATTCTGCAAGAGCAACTTTAGGTTGATGGGATAGAATCTCAAAACTAATGTCATTTCAGAAATTTCCAAAGCTGTTTCTGAAAACGATTCTCATCATAGACTCTACCTTATCCTTAACCTGACCTCTTACCATGCAGGAATGGTTTGAAGTGATGCTATAAGGCATTAGACTTCTTTCCATATACAAACATGGGCTGCTTCTCTAGTTGCTTACCCTTTGCTGCTTCTCCATTGTGCAGCATGCAAAAACAAACAAACAAACAAACCCAAAGATAATATTAAAGATTCTTTTACTAGGGAAACTTAGCTAATACCATCCCCATGCATATGCTAGAAATTCATCTAGGTCTTACTTTCACTCTGTGAACAAGTCATATGTCCAAAAGACCTAATAAGGAAGCAGTATAAAGACACAAGCTCTGGTTAATAACCATTTTTAAAAAATTATATATCCTTTGTGCCTATGCCCCTGCATGCCCTCAGCACTAGCAGAAGAATCTTTAAGCGTTAAGTGGCTAGGCACTACACCCCTTACTCCCTTGGTGCTGAGTCAGTTGGGGACACTCGGCACCACAATCTTATGTCCTGGAGCTGAAAGTTTCTGATCACAAATATATTGAAAGACAATGAGAAAGGCCTGGAAAGTACATGGAAGAATCAACAGGATTTTCTTGCAAGCTTGATTTTTTTTAAAAAATTGGATGTACCCATTCCTTTGATTCTGATTTTTCATGACCTTATTTGGGATTCTTGGAAAAGATACTAGAATGGTTTGACACTTTCTTCTACAGCTCATTTTACAGATGAAGAAACTGAAGCAAATGGAGTTGAGTGACTTGCCCAGGGTCACACAACTAGTGTCTGAGGTCATATTTAAACTCAGGAAAATGAGTTTTTTCTGACCCCTGGCTGACATTCTGTGCACTGAGCTACCTAACTGCCATGAGAAACCTAACTGCCCATGTAAATCAATATTTCTCTGCAATTTATTCTTACAAAGTTGCCTGGGTACATATATGGGTTAAGTGACTTGCCCAAAACTACATAGTCAGTAGATGCAAAAAGTTAAGATTTGAACCAAAGTCTTAGGGCCTGGTCCTCTATATACTATGCTGCACTGCTTCTCATCAGCTAGCTAATTTTTTTTAAAAAGGACAGTAAAATATTAAGATTTTTGAGTATGACAAAATGTGGGAAAGTTGTTACCACTGATAGAAATAAAAGAGTTCATTAAATTGGGTGGAGAAATGATCCTTTTTGACATAAGTAATTAAAAAAATTATTTTGAAGTTGACAAAGACACAAAAAATATCATTCTCCTTTTCAAAGAAAAGCAAAGAAGCAAGTTATATATAAACTCACAAATATCCATTATGTATAACTTGCTTTTCAAAGTTCATACTTAAGTCAGCATGTTAGTTCCAAAATCAAAGGTATATTTCCCTTTGAAACTTCATTTTCTGCAAATTAAGACAACTCTCAGATACCACTACACACCTGCCAGATTGGCTAAAATGACAGGAAATGATAATGATAAATGTTGGAGGGGATGTGGGAAAACTGGGACACTGATAAATTGTTGGTGGAACTGTGAACGAATCCAACCATTCTGGAGAGCAATTTGGAACTATGCTCAAAAAGTTATCAAACTGTGCATACCCTTTGACCCAGCAATGTTTCTATTGGGCTTATATCCCAAAGAGATATTAAAGGAAGGAAATGGACCCACATGTGCAAGAATGTTTGTGGCGGCCCTTTTTGTAGTGGCTAGGAACTGGAAACTGAATGGATGCCCATCAATTGGAGAATGGCTGAATAAATTATGGTATATGAATGTCATGGAATATTATTGTTCTGTAAGAAACGACCAGCAGGACGATTTCAGAGAGGCCTGGAGAGACTTGCATGAACTGATGCTGAGTGAAATCAGCAGAACCAGGAGAACATTATGTACAGCAACAAGACTATATGATGATCAATTCTGATGGACATGGTTCTCTTCAGCAATGATGTGATTCAAGCCAGTTCCTATTGTTCTGCGATGAAGATAGTCATATACATCCAGAGAGAGGCCTGAGGGAACTGAGTATGGACCACAACACAGCATTTTAATGCTTTCTGTGAATATTTCCATGCATTTTGTTTTCCTTCTTAGGTTGTTTTTTTTCTTCTCTCTTTCTAGATCTGATGTTTCTTGTGCAGTAAGATAACTGTATAGATATGTATATATATTGGATATGTCATATAATTTATCATATTTAGCATGTATTAGATTACCTGTCATCTAGGGGTGGGGGTGGGGGGAAGGAGGGGAAAAGCTTGGAACAACAAAAAAAAGTTTTTGCAAAGGTCAATGTAGAAAAATCACTCATATGTTTTGTAAATAAAAAGCTTTTAATAAAAATTTAAAAAAAGAAACTTCATTTTCCTCTGCGAATTAAAAAAAAAGCTTCATTGTTGTTACTCTTATTCCTGCCTTTTCCCTCCTGTCCCTTTCTCTTTTTTACCTTTCCCATTGCTATCTCCCTTAATTCTTCACTTTCTCAAAATAAAAAAAAATCAGTAGAAAGATATTTAAGTGGACTTATTATATAGCCATTTGCAGATATGAGTCTGAAGACTGAGTGAGAAATCTAAGATATCTCTTTGAGGATCAACAGCATAAGTGTGATGGATTAAATCCTAAAACAGTATCTGTTCCTGGGGAGAAAGAATGGAGAGAAAGAAGAGCAGAGGGTCAAGAATTAAGTTCTGGGGAATTAACCACTGTGAGGCAGAAAGAGGAATATAGCACACAGAAATTCAATAAAACCCAGCAATCAAAATGGGCATCTGCTTCCAAAAGTAACCTAGGCATCCAATGGGAATAGTGTACTCCAAACTCAGTAATCATGTGTGGGAGAGCTGTCTGGGACAGGAAAGTGGCACATTTTAGTTCTCACCACAATCCTCCTAAAAGCTATTACAGCAAGGCTGGGAATGAAGGGCAAACATTGTTTTCTTGTTAAAATGCAAATCCACAATTGTTCTATACATGCACAAAGGAGACAGAAAACAAGGGATTTCCTGTAGTTAAAGGCTTGCTTTTCATTTCCTAGTTTATAGAGTGAGAAGATGGTCCCCTATACTAAAAACCACTACCTAGGATATGGCTACTAAATGCCTTTTTCATTTCTTCCTTTGTGCTTCAGGTCAATCATCAGTATCATAGATGGGAAAAAGGCTTTGACAAGTACAGAGGGTACTACGCACTCACAGGTAACAATACATAAATCAGAGACAGCCATGGAGAAGTAGAAAGAGTCTAATTAAGAGAGAAGGATGCAATTTATTCGACAAGAAAATGCTTTCAGAAGAATAGCAGTAAAAGAGTAAGAAAGGAAATGAGAAACACCCTGGTTAAGAACAGATGAAAAAGAAGCAGGCTCTGCTTTACTTTATGTTTCAGCTGGAAGGAAGGAAATTTAGAAAAGTGTTACCAGCACTTTTTCTCCCCATTAGCCTTTCTGTCCAGTCTCTGAGAAAGGGATCAGTGCTAATTAAGCGAACACCTAATTAAGGCAACCCTGGGGGACAAAGGTTTGGGGTTACTTTCTAATTGACAACTATAATCAACAATCCCAGCAGGCTGTAGAAAATTATCTAGTCTTCTCCAAATAAACATAGACTAGAAGTCAGTTCTGTCCTGAGCTGCTGAAGGAGCAGGTATATTCACTTGAAAGCAGTGGAGATGGGCCTAGAAAGTGTTAAAACAACATCACACTCAATCTAGAGCACCTAGAGAGACTAGTGGTGGCTAAGATACTGTGCAGCTGTTGTTGTTTTTAATTTTAAAACTTTGACTGTTTTTCCATCATAATGGCACACCAGATGCAAAGACTGAGAAGTGACATTCTTTTTTTTAAATAGATTTTTAATATATTTGGTTTTTATATCACCTATAAATATTTCTCCATTTTCTTCTCTTCAGTCCCATCCCTTACAACAAAGAATTTTTTAAAATAAAAAATAAAAGGAGGAAGAAAATAATCCAGCAAAACTGATGAGTATATAACCAAATCTAACATTATATGCAATATCCTATTTCTGCGGATGTTTCACCTTTGCAAAGGAGTTGAGGGGTGGGTGGAAGGGAAGTGTCATCTCATATCTCTGCTTTGTGGTCATATTAATTCTTTGTAATTTTGCAACATTGAATTTCAAATGTTTTATGTTTGCTTTTCATTTACATTGTTATTGTCATTGTGGATATTGTTTCCTTGCTTACTTCATTTCTGGTAAGTTTTGCCACATTTCTCTGATTTCTTAATATTCATTATTTCTTACAGCATGGTAATATTCTGTTACAGTAATATATGCACAATTTGTATAACCATCCTCTGATATATGTAATAAACCACTTTCAGTGGTACCACAGGCACTTTGTGAAAAGCTGTTTGATTCCTTAAAGAGAAAGAGGAGACAGTAATGTAAGAAGAAATGCTGTTTTGGTAATACAAGTGTCCAGGCATTATTGCTACTTATATGACCTTAGGCATAAAACTTAATTTCCTTGGGTCTGAATTGCCTTTTCTTTAAAATGAATATTTGGACTGAATGACCTCTGATGTCCTTTCCAGCTTGACATCTATGATATCAATAATAATTAACCTATTGAAATTCTCACCATGCTCCAAAGCACTGCTCAAGCAACACCCCTTCTATGATGTCTTTTCTAATCCTTCCACCAGAATTACTCTTCAAATTTGGACACAAACATAATTTTTACATATTATTTTGGCAACTTTGTAAAGCTATAAATTGTCTGCACTGATAGAGAGTTCTTTTATTAAGAAGTACCATATACCAATAAAATCCCAGATCCAATCTCCATCCCATTCATAAAAAGTTTTATCTTTCCAGACACACTCTAAGACTGTAAGGATGCATTGGGTATTGTGGGTTGCTGTGTGATTCCTTCACTTTCCCTCTGTTCTTACAAATTTTTTGGAAGCTATTTGAAGGATGGTCACCAACTGATCTAGTATTTGCCATTTGTTTCCACTCCTGGGGAATTAATTTCCTTCCTTCCTGTTAGGGCAACAGTTAATCCCCAGATGGTTTCCCAGTTTTTCAGAATCACACCTTGCTCCTCTGCTGTGATAATTTGAAGACCTGGAGATGTCTTAAATCCCATTTGGTTTTTGTGCCTTAAGGACAGAGGGAATGGGTCACAATGTGCTTTCTTGTTTTCTCTTTGACCAAATTATCATATGAGTCACTGCCATATATACACTATTTCCTATAAGGAAAAAAAATGAGAAGTGGTCACTTATCCATGACAAAAAAATCCTCCAATTTCCCTCCTACCACTTGCCATGACTTTGTAGTAGTTTGTTCTTAAATAGAATGTGTTCTTGGCAAATGAGAAAATCAAATAGCAACCTTAGTCTGCTCGTCTATTGATCTCAATACCATATTTCCTTGGTATCTTCTGCTTTCTCAGTCTTGTGGAAAGACTCCTTTATTTTTGGTGAAAAGATTTTTTTTCTAATTAAAGCTTTTTATTTACAGAACATATGAGTGACTTCTCTACATTGACCAAATTTTTTTGTTCCAAATTTTTCCCCTCCTTTCTCCCACCCCCACCCCTAAATGACAGGTAGTCTCATACATGTTAAATATGTTAAATTATATGACAAATCCCATATATGTATACATATCTATGCAGTTATCTTACTGTACACAAAAAAAATCAGATCTAGAAAGAGAAGGAAAAAAACAACCTAAGAAGGAAAATGAAATGCAAGCAAATATTCACAGAAAGCATTAAAATGCTCAGTTCCCACAGGCCTCTCTCTGGATGTATATGACTATCATCATCACTAAACAATAGGAACTGGTTTGAATCATCTCACTGTTGAAGAGAATCATGTTTATCAGAATTGATCATCATATAGTCTTGTTGCTGTGTATAATGTTCTTCTGGTTCTGCTGATTTCACTCAGCATCAGTTCATGCAAGTCTCTTCAGACCTCTCTGAAATTATCTTGTTGGCCGTTTCTTACAGAACAATAATATTCCATAACACTCATATGTCATAATTTATTCAGCCATTCTCCAGTTGATGGGCATCCATTCAGTTTCCAGTTTCTTGTCACTACAAAAAGGGCTGCCACAAACATTTTTGCATATGTGGGTCCCTTTCCCTCCTTTAAGATTTCTTTGGGACATAAGCCCAATTGAAACACTGCTGGGTCAAAGGGTATGCACAGTTTGATAACTCTTTGAGCATAGTTCCAGAGTGCTCTTCAGAATGGTTGGATCCATTCACAGTTTCACCAACAATATGTCAGTTCCCCAGTTTTCCCACATCCCCTCCAACATTTATCATTATCTTTTCCTATCATCTTAGCCAATCTGAGAGGTGTGTAGTGGTACCTCAGACTTGTCTTAATTTGCATTTCTCTGATCAATAGTGATTTGGAGCACCTTTTCATATGACTAGAAATAGTTTCAATTTCTTCATCTGAAAATTATCTGTTCATATCTTTTGACCATTTATCAATTGGATCAATGGCTTGAATTCTTATAAATATGAGACAATTAATTCTCTGTATATTTTAGAAATGAGGCCTTTATCAGAACCTTTGAATGTAAAAATGTTTTCCCAGTTTATTGCTTCCCTTCTAATCTTGTCTGCATTCATTTTGTTTGTACAAAAACTTTTTAACTTGGTATAGTCAAAATTATCCATTTTGTGATTAATGATGATCTCTAGTTCTTCTTTGGTCACAAATTCCTTCCTACTCCACAGATCTGAGAGGTAAATCATCCTATGTTCTTGTAATTTGTTTATAACATCATTCTTTATGTCAAGATCATGAATCCATTTCGACCTTATCTTGGTATATGGTGTTAGATGTGGGTCAATGCCTAGTTTCTTCCATACTAGTTTCCAATTTTCCCAGCAGATTTTGTCAAATAGTGAGTTTTTATCCCAAAAGCTAGGGTCTTTGGGTTTATCAAACACTAGATTACTATAGTCATTGATTATTTTGTCCTTTGAACCTAATCTATTCCACTGATCAACTATTCTGTTTCTTAGCCAGTAACAAATGGTTTTGATGACCGCTGCTTTATAATATAGTTTTAGATCTGGTACAGCTAGGCCACCCTCATTTGCTTTTTTTTTTTCCATTAATTCCCTTGAAATTCTTGACCTTTTGTTTTTCCAGATGAATTTTGTTGTTATTTTTTCTAGGTTAGTAAAATAATTTCTTGGGAGTTTGATTGTATAGCACTAAATAAATAGATTAGTTTAGGTAGAATTGTCATCTTTATTATATTCGCTCCACCATGTTTTTCCAATTGTTTAGATCTGGCTTTATTTGTGTGGAGAGTGTTTTGTAGTTTTGCTCATATAGATCCTGACTTTCCCTTGGCAGACATATTCCAAAATATTTTATACTATCGACAGTTATTTTAAATGGAATTTCTCTTTGTATCTCTTGCTGTTGGATTTTGTTAGTGATGTATAAAAATGCTGATGATTTATCCTGCAATTTTGCTAAAGTTGTGGATTAATTCTAATAGTTTTTTAGTTGCTTCTCTAAGGTTCTCTAAGTATACCATCATATCATCTGCAAAGAGTGATAATTTGGTTTCCTCATGACCTATTCTAATTCCTTTAATCTATTTTTCTTATCTTATTGTCAAAGTTAGCATTTCTAAAACAATATTGAATAGTAGTGGTGATAGTGGGCAACCTTGTTTCACCCCTCATCTTATTGGGAATGGTTCCAGTTTATCACCATTACATATGATGCTAGCTGATGGTTTTAAATAGATGCTACCGACTATTTTAAGGAAAAGTCCATTATTTCCTATACTCTCTAATGTTTTTAATAGGAATGGATGTTGGATTTTATCGAATGCTTTTTCTGCATCTATTGAGATAATCATATGTTTTTTGTTAATTTGGTGATTGATATAGTCAACTATGCTAATAGTTTTCCTAATATTGAACCGTCCCTGCATTCCTGGTATAAATCCTACTTGCTCATGGTATATTATTCTGGGGATGATTTTCGGTAATCTCTTTGCTAATATTTTATTCAAGATTTTTACATAAATATTCATTAGGGAGATTGGTTTATAATTTTCTTTCTCCATTTTTGTTCTATCTGGTTCAGGTATCAGTACCATGTCTGTGTCATAAAAGGAATTTGGTAGGAGTCCTTCATTCCCTATTTTTTCAAATTCTTTATATAATATTGTAGTTAATTGTTCTTTAAATGCTTGGTAGAATTCACATGTGAATCCATCTGGTCCTGGGGATGTTTTCTTAGGGAGTTGATTAATAACATGTTCTATTTCTTTTTCTAAAATGAAACTATTTAAGTAATTTATTTCCTCTTCTGTTAATCTGGGCAATCTATATTTTTGTAGATATTCCTCCATTTCACTTAGGTTTTCAAATTTATTGGCATAGAGTTGGGCAAAGCAACTCCTAATTATTGCTCTGATTTCCTCTTCATTGGTGGAAAGTTCTTCCTTTCCATTTTTGAGACTAACAATTTGATTTTCCTCTTTCCTTTTTCTAATCAAATTAACTAGAGGTTTATCTATTTTGTTGTTTTTTTCATAAAACCAACTTATAGTTTTATTTATTAAATCAATAGTATGTTTTTTTTTTTACTTTCAGTTTTATTAATCCCTTCTTTTATTTTTTGGATTTCAAGTTTGGTATTTGATTGGGGGCTTGCTTTTAATTTGTTCTTTTTCTAGCTTTTTTACTTGCAAGCCCAATTCATTGATTTTCTCTTTCTCTATTTTATGCAAATAAGCACCTAGAGATATAAAATTTCCCCTTATTACTGCTTTGGCTGCATCCCACAAATTTTGGCATGTTGTCTCATTATTGTCATTCTCTCGGATGAAATTAGTAATTGTGTCTGTAATTTGCTGTTTCACTCATTCATTCTTTAGGATGAGATTATTTAGTTTCCAATTGCTTTTTGGTCTATTTTCTCCTGGCCTTATATTGCATGTGATTTTTATTGCATCATGATCTGAAAAAAAAATGCATTTACTATTTCTGCCTTCCTGCATTTGATTTTGAGGTTTTTGTGTCCTAACACATGGTCAATTTTTGTATAAGTTCTATGAACCACTGAGAAAAAGTAAATTCCTTTCTGTCTCCATTTAATTTCCTCCAAAGATCTGTCATACCTAACTTTTCTAACATTTTTTTTTACCTCCTTAACTTCTTTCTTATTTATTTTGTGGTTCAATTTATCTAATTCTGAGAGAGGGAGGTTGAGATCCCCCACTATTATAGTTTTGCTGTCTATTTCTTCTTGCATCTCTCTTAACTTTTTCTCTAGAAATTTCCATGTTCTACCACTTGGTGCATATATGTTTAGTACTGATATTGCTTTATTATCTATGGTACCCTTTAGTAAGATATAGTTTCCTTCCTTATCTCTTTTCATTAGATGTATTTTTGCTTTTACTTGATCTGAGATCAGGATTGCTACCCCTGCTTTTTTTTGTTCACCTAAAGCATAACAGGTTCTGCTCCAGCCCTTTATCGTCACGCTGTATGTATTATCATGCTTTAAATGTGTTTCTTGTAAACAGCATATTGTTGGATTCTGGCTTTTAATACAGTCTGCTATCCCCTTCCGCTTTATGGGAGAGTTCATTCCATTCACATTCACAGTTAAAATAACTAATTCTGTATTTCCCTGGCATCTTATTTACCCTAGGTTATGCTTTTCTTTTTCCTATCCCTTTTCCCTCCTCCCTACTATTTTGCTTTTGATAACCACTTCCCTCAAACAATTCTTCCCCTTTAGAGCTCCATCCACTTTTCTTACACCTTTCCCCTAAATCTTCTGTTTTCCTTTCTATTAGTCTTTCCCTTTCTTTTCCCCCTTTCCTTCCTATTTCCTTATAAGGTAGGACAAGTTTCTTTGTGATATCAAATGTCTATTATTCTCTCAGAGCCAAATCTGATGAGATTAAGATTAACCCAATGCTCATCCCTATCCCTTCTTTCCCTCAATTATAATAGGTTTTCTTTGCCTCTACATGTGATGTAATTTCCCTTATTTTACCTCCTTTTTCCTCTTCTTCCAGTGTTATCCCTTTTCTATCTCTAATTTCTTTTTCATATTGTCATAATATCATAATAATGTTAATATCATAATAAAATCAACCCTCATTCTCTAAGCATATACATAATACAAATATAGTTCTCAAGAGTTTTATTTTTCTTTTTACCTTTTTATGTTTCTCTTGAGTTCTGTTTTTGGAGATCAAAATTTTTGTTCAGTTCTGGTCTTTTCATTAGAAATAGGTGAAATTCACCTATATCATTGAATGTCCATCTTCTTTCCTGAAAGATAATGCTCATTTTAGCTGGATAGTTTATTCTTGGCTGTAATCCCAGTCCCTTTGCTTTCCTGGAATATCAGATTCCAGGCCCTTTCATCCTTTAAGGTGGAAGCTGCTAGGTCCTGGGTGATCTTAATTGTATCTCCTCAGTATTTTAATTTTTTATTTCCTGTTCCTTGCAATATCTTTTCTTTGGTATGATAGTTCTGAAATTTGTCCATGATATTTCTTGGGGATTTAATTTTGGGATTTCTTTCAGGAGGTGATTGGTTGATTGTTTCAATAATTATTTTGCCTTCTGATTCCAAAATATCAGGGCAATAGTCTTTCATGATTTCCTGGAAGATAATGGCTAAATTCTTTTATTCATCATGGCTTTCAGGAAGCCCTATAATCCTTAGATTGTCTCTCCTAGATCTATTTTCCAGGTCAGTTTTTTTTCCCTAAGAGAGAGTTCATATTTTCTTCTATCTTTTCATTTTTTTGTTTTTATTTGACTGATTCTTGAAGTCTTGTTGAGTCATTCACTTCCATTTGTTCAATTCTAATTTTAATATCTTATTTTCTTCAGTTACTGTTTTTAGCTCCTTTTGCAATTGACCAATTACATTTTTTTTGCTCATTGCATTCTTTTTCCATTTTTCCCCTTTTTTTTGCAATGATCTCATTTCGTTTCCCCATATTTCTTCTAACTCTCTTAATACAATCTTCAAAGAAAGCCTTGTGACATGGGGTCCAGCTTATGTCTTTCTTTGGGGCTTTTTCTGGATTGCTTTACTTTAGGGACCTCAGGATTTGAGGTTTGTTCTTCCCTCTCTCCATAAAAGCTGTCTATCGTGAGAGTTCTTTTTGGTTTTTTAATTCATTTTTTTAAAGGTGTGAGATCTGTTCAAGGCAAAGGAGGGATCGCTGCTTTAATTTGCCCTGGGGCAGTTCTGCTGATTGAGTTATTTCAGGTGCTGGGCAGTTCTGCTGATTGATTGATTGCTTTAGGGTGCTGTGTAATGGCGGCTAGGTCTTCAGGGGTTCAGTGTTTCACAATCTATCCCCCACAAAAGGCAGCTCTTCCAAATCATCTGCTTACAATCAGGGCAGATTGGCCCAAGAGGCCCACGGAAGACTCCCAGTTGTATGGAAGCCACAATGCTCCAACTCCTGCTCCAGCTCCCTGCCCCAATCTCCCTGTGCTGTAGTCTTGTGTTTGGCAGATCACCCACCTGCCCAATTGAAACAGACCTGTTTTGAAGTTCTTTCAGGTTATCTTTTTCTGGAAATGTGTTGTACTTCAGATATTGTGACTTTGACTTCAAAACTAGAATAGAGCCTTCATCTGCTGTTGGTTTGAGGGAAGGTTAGAGGTGGTTACAGAGACTCATGTCTGATTTCCACCATCTTGGCTCCACCCCTGGAAGTCGACTCTGTGAAAAGATTTTTTAAAGGAATGTTATCTCACTTTTTGCTACTGATCCAGTCTTTAGATATACTTCTCTGCACCAATGCCCATCTTTTGGCATTTATGTATAATCATTACATCTCTTTATTCCAGCTGTTTATTCCAGCCAAACTGATATCCTTGACTCCTCATCCACAACATTCCAATTCCTATATCCATGCTTTTGTTCAAATGGAACATGCCTGGAATTCACTCTCTACATACTTTTACCCCTTAGACTCCTTTAAAGCTCAGCTGAAGCTTATCTTTCCTTTTTAATTTCCCTCCTCCTACTTCCTTAAAGTTACTTTGAATTTATTTCATATATCTTTGACAGTTATTTTTAAGTGTCAATAGTTTTTCCCTTAAATAAAATGTAAACTCCTTCAAAGTTAGAGCTTGCTTTATTTATTTTGTCTTTGTAACCTCATTATCAATAAATATAGATTGAGTCAAATATTATTATATACTAGACACTGAACATTGGGTATAAAGAGAGAAAAAAAGAAGCAATCTTTGTCTTCAAAAAGCTTACAGTTTATTGGGTGTAGTAGTACAGAGAATAACATGTACATAGAGAAATACACATACAACATATGTAGAGAATAACTATAAATTATTTTGGGGGTAAAGAAGAAGCCACCAACAATTAAATGAATTGGGAATATCTGTGATGGAAGCGACATTGAAAGACTATTTTGAAAAAAGCATAGGAATTTTATGTAGAATAAGTGAGGAGCAAAGAAGAGCATTCCAAGAGTGGTGAAGAGTAGCCTCTGCAAAAGCACAGGATATAAGATGAACCATCATGGACAGGGGACAGGAAGGAGGCTAGTTTGGCTGTAATATAGAGTGAAAGATTGATCTAGAAGGAGAGATGGGAACTAAATTATGAAAGACTATATAATAATTTCTTTAGAAGTCCTTTTTTATATTCTATCTTAGAAATAATAGGGAGTTACAGAAGCTTTTTTAGTGACATCATCAGATTTGTGCTTTGGCAGCTGTACACAGGATAGATTAATGAAAGGTTTGAGTATGGGGTAGAGAAAATATTCACTTCTCAATTTTGTTGATACTATTGTAAATTATCTCTTGTATCTATCTGCTTCTCTCCTCTCACATAATCAACATCTCAGTACCCTACCTCATTATCACCTTTTTCTTGGACTATTTTTATAGCCTAATGAACCTTCTAGCTTCCAGTTTTACTGGTTCCAATCCACCCTCTACACAACTGTCAAATTGATATTCCTAAAGCTCCAGCATGGTTAAGTTTGGTTCCTTCTCAAAAAAACTTAGAAATGATTAAGAAAAAAAATCCTTTGTTCTTCACAACCTTCTCTTTCTAGATTGATTATATTTCCTCATTCACTCTGTTCACCAGAGGTATTAAATATACTTGGCCCACAACCCTCCTGAGTGTAGCCAGAATTAAATTAATTAAATTGCAATTAAAATGTAATTGAGAAATATTTAATAAAATAAATATAAATATAATAAAATGTAGGTAATTTTACATTTGAAAACTAAGTCAGTATGTGGTCCTCAGGGAACCTTTTATATTGTTTAATGGCCTTATTTATATTTGAGTTTGACATCACTGGGTTCACAATAGTTCATCTCATATCTTTGTGTCTTTGCAGAAACTGCTGTTCACCATATTGTGAATATTTTCCTTCCTTCCCTTCTCAAAGAATCCATATCTTCTTCTTTCCTGATTTCACATTGCCCCCATTTGTTGTTATTGAGTAGTTTCAGTCATATTGGACTCTTCCTCACCTCATTTGGGGTTTGCTTGGTAGGGGCACTTAAGCAGTTTGCTATTTCCTTCTCCAGATTATTTTATAGAGGAAGAAACTAAGATAAACAAGGCCAAATGACTTACCTAGGGTCACACAACTAGTAAGTATCTGAGAGCTGATTTGAACTCAGAGAGAAGGCACAGCTCTCTATGCACTGCGCTACATAAGCTACTTTTGTCTCCCCAACACACTTGATATTCTGGCAAACAGACCAACTTGCTTTGTTTCCCATATGTCATATCCCATTTCCTGTCTCCTTGCTTTTATACAAGTGACAACCTGAAATGCTCTCTCCTTCATCTCCACATTGTGGAATTCCTAGCGTTATTGACATTTCAGTTTGAGCCTTGTCTCCAGTATAAAACCTTTCTTATGCCTCTAAGTTGTTGGTTCTTTCTCCTTCCTTCCATTCCAATTACTTTGTATACATTCTGTATTTATTTGCAAAGATATCATTTCTATTCCCCAGTAGAATGTCAACTCCTTAAAGGCTGGATTGGTTTTCATTTTTTGTCATAGTGTCTAGCACTGCTTAGTAAATACCTTTCCATTTGGTTTGAGTTAAACTGAGCCACATGTGTTTTTTGTTTGTTTGTTTGTTTTCTGAGCTTGAGACCGACATGGTGAGATAAAGATTTACTTGGAAGTTATGTAAAGGATGAATAAGAAATGGGATGATACTGGAATCCAGGAGACTGGTTATGCTATTACAATAGTTTAGGTGAAAGGTAATTTTAAAAATAGAACTATCATGGTGGCTATTTGAGTAAAAGGGAAGATATGGATAGGAAAGATATTTTTGGAACTGTAACTGATAAGATTTAGCAACTGATTGAATATGTATATGCTGAGGGAGGAGGATAAGAGAGAAGAAAGATTCAGATTCCTTCTCTTATCCTATTCCTGAAGTAGTAATTTATCTCCGTATTCTGTGTCTCTTTGAAAATGCAAATAATTTACTCACTTCTGCTAGTCTTTGGCATGTAAATCTTTTCTTTGATATTCCAGTGCTAAAAATCAGAATTCTGACTAACTTTAACAGCACTTCATATTTCTTTGGTCCACCGTTTCCTTCAGAATTGGAGGCCTCTGTGTCTCTATAAGAGTAAATAAACTCCAAACAATCCCTTCAGGATTTTTGGCATTTGAATACTTTAAGAGGAATGGGTGTCAGTATGGTATAGAGGAATAGTAAATAGATTAGATTTGAAGTAAGAAGACCTGAATTTCATATTTCAGTTCAGAAATTTACTAGCTGTGTGATCCATGGAAAAGACACAACCTTTTGTGCCTCAATTTACTCATTTGTAAAATGAAAGAGTTTGATTCTATGGTTTCTAAAGTTCCTTCCAGCTTTATATCTATGAATTTATGATCCAGTAACTCATGACTTCTAAGCTCTTTTCAATTTAGCTGAGTGCTGAAAAAAGGTAATAAATCTGATGGGTAGAGATAATAATAGCTAATACTTATATATTACTTTGATCTTCACAACTGTATGCAGTAGGTGCTATTATTATTATTATTCCCATTTTACAGATGAGGAAACCAAGGCTGATTCCTACTATAACACTTGATATAGACATCTAACTTCTGCTTAAAGACTTTGAAGGAAGGGGAACATACCACCTTTCAAGGCAGCTCAGTTATAACTATTAGGACATTTTTTGCTTTTTTTCCCCCTTTTTCTGACACCAACTCTAAATTTGTTCTTTTGAGATTTCCACCCATTGATCCTGGTTCTTTCCTCTGGGATGACACAGAAAAATCCCATCCCTCTAGAATGACAGAACAATCCCTCCTTCTTCCACAGGATAGTCTTTTAAATACTTCAACACAAATATATCATTTTCTTTCTCACTCTTCAAGTCACCAGGCTAAATAAAATTTGTTGCATCTCCTTCTGTCATATACTATTCATATGTTCTTACAATAATCAAGTCCATCTAGTTAGGATGAATCATCTACAGTTTCTAGCTCACTGGTCCTTAATTAACTGCTGTCACCTTTATGTGAATTCCAAGAATAACATTCATGGCTCATTCATGAATCTTGTCATATTTCCTCATTCATCATGGGGCTTTCCAGCTGCTTTGAAGTAAATGTCAGAGCAATTAACCCTGAATTTCATCACCTCTTTGGCTTGTTATTGAACAGCTGCCTACACACACACACACACACACGCACGCACGCACACACACACACACACGCACGGTGTGTGTCAACTTTCCTCTGTGTGTATGTGTATATGCATATATAAACACAGTGCTCAATTTGTTCATTGCACTCATGTCAAAGATATAAATCACATCGCTCTGTGGTTCCCAACTTGCTTCTTTCAGCTTGAAGAATAGGAATGGCAAAATGTTCCAGTCTCTTAACTGCTCTTTCCTCTGAATGTTGAATTGATCTCTCTTTCCCCTTCCTCCTCTCCCTCCTTCCATACTTTACTTCCTCTCTTCCCACACCGTCTTCTCTTTCTCCTCCCTTCTTTCTCCACCTCTTCCTTTTCTCTCTTACTATTTCCTTTTCCTCATCTTCCTCCTTCCTCTCTCCTTTTCCTCCTTATACCCATCTTTCCTTTTGCTTTCCCCCTTCTCTCCTTTCTTTTCTCCACCCCTTCCTCCTCCTCCTCCTCCTCTTTCTCCCTCTCTATTTTGAGATTTTATTTTCATATCTCATCCAGGCTGAAAATGCAGTGACCATTCACACCCTACTACCAATGGTGCTAAATACTTATACTTGACCTTTTCTGACCACAAATTGGTTCTCTTCCACTTATCTGGCCTAGTGGTTCCCCACTCTCACCATGTTGGTTCCAAACTTAGGCTGGAAACTGGATTGACTTTTACTTTACTGAAGCTCCAGCATATCCTACATAGAACCTTAGAATATCCTAGTTCTAGTCTATTCCTAGTCTAGTCCTAGACTATTTATTATAATTCCCTTGTTTTAGAGAGTGGGAAGATTTACATAACAAAGACCTGAAGAGGTCTATCCAAGAATATATGGCTTCTAACTAGTAAAACTGGGACCACAGCTCAGGTCTTCTGATAAATAAAGTTACAAATATCTCTTGAGTGTCTTCTATAGAATAGGAAAGATGTTAAGGGATCTGTAATTAACCAATCAATCCACAAGCATTTATTAAAGCACTTATTATATCACAGTATCATAATTCCAGAACTGGCATGGAACTTAGAGGACATAGAGCCCAAATTACTCATTTTACACATAAGCAAAATGAGGCACCTAAAAGCTGTGATTTCCCCAAAGTTCCACTATTAATAAAATTTGAACTCAGGTCTTTCCAACTAAGCCCAGCATTCTATTCATTGTATTATGCCAGGTGCTGAACTGGATGCTAGGAATACAAAGGGAAAATAAAAACAATTTATGTCTCCTATAAAATTACTAAAAATCCACAATAAAAAAGGGGAGAGACCCCTCTTAAAAACTAGAATTTCCTAGTCAGCCAACATGATTCAAAGCAATAATATGAAGATGAGGAGGTACTAGCAGGAAGAAGGAGAGTCAGGGATGGCTTTATGTAGAAGTAGCTATATAAGCTTAATTTTGAAGGAAACTAGGGATGCTAAGAGGTAGAAATGAAGAGAAAATGCATCCCAGAAATGAGATATAGCCAGCACAAAGATATAAAGAGTTCTAAATAGAGTGTCATTTGTGAAGTACTGCAAAAATGCCACTTGGCCACACTGTAGAATGCATTCTTGAGAGTATTATATAATAAGACTGGACAGATGATTTGGAGCAAGATGAGGGTTTTAAGCACCAGAGATGTTTGTAATTGATCCTAATGTTGCTAGGGAGCCACTGAACTTTAGAGTGGGAGAGTGACATGATTAAACCCATGCTTTTGAAATAATCCTTTAGCTGCTATGTGGAAGATGGGTTGGAGAATATATGAGGCATGATTGAGGCAGGGAAATCTAGTAGGATATTTTTGCAATAGCCCCAATAAGAAGTAGTTGAGGACAAAGAATAAGATACTAGCTCTGCCCTTGAATAGCTTACACATACCTGAATTCATGGTCACACAATGAAACTTTGCATATATTAAGTATCCCATGAATGGCACAGTCAATGAGTATGCAGTAGAAGTTAATTAGGAGGAGGAAGAAATTATTTTCAGCTGGAATGGTCTGGTAATGGAATAAGGGACTAACTGTTGCTATCAAAAAACCCTTGAGCTGCCCCTATTTCTATTTTAACAGAAGTGCTTTGGTCATCTGCTGGCCACAGAGAGAAATTATCTTTCCAGTTCACTCTGAAACTTTATGGTACTGGCAGAACTTGAAAAAGTCATAAGGAAGGAAAGAACTCGGAAAACTCAGTGTTGGGCCTGCCTTAACATACTCCTTCTTGCTGAAGTTCTTTCTCTTTCAAAAGAGTCATGGGAGAAGGGGGACATTGGTATAAGACAGGGTGGCTAAATTAGAGAATTTTGATTTGAAGGAAGAGGAAACAAGTATCCAATAAACATCTATTATATGCCAGGTACTGTGTAAGTATTTTACAAATTTTACAAATACTCATTCGAATCCTAACTCTGCCATTTTATTATCTGTTTGAATCTGAGTGAGTGACATAGCCTCAGTTTCCTCATGTGTAAAATGAGTGGGGTGAATTCTCTAAGATTTCTGGTAACTATAAAGCCTAGATCCCTCTTTGAGAGTCAATACTAACAAACTCTATTTGCATTATTATCTATTCTTATGGTTTTCTTCATTTCCTGTCTTTGGTGCTATACCAAGGTTTGCTACCTCTATCCTTCCTAGCTGATCATCTATTTAAAAGAATTTACTTCCATCAGGCAAACTTTCACCAGACGGGATATTTCTTAGAAGTTGTCCTTTTCTTTTTCTTAAATGCTATATTTATATATACATATATATGTATGCATATATAGGATGCATATACACAATGTACATATGTGTTTTTTAAGAAATTGATCTACTCTCAGCTAGCCATTAGGCCTTTCAATTTTGCCATTTAGGTGTCCATTTTTAGCTTTTTTAGACCAAGTAATTTTGAAAATGACTAATTCTGGGACTATTAACAATAATGGGATCTTAATATAAAGTTTAAAGGATTTCATCAAATAAATGTATGGAAGAAAAAAGAAGATATATGGATCATTTGGCAATGCCTTCTTGCTCCAAAAGAATGTAAGGCCAAGAGAATGTGAAGAAGACTCTAATGAGATCTTCAACCCAATCATAGGTAAATATCCTATGGCTAATCTGTGGATAAATATGGACAAAAGCTTCATGATATAGGCAGACATGAATGGGTTAGGATGTGTATCATCAGAAGGAGTATTCACATTTATGAGATCACATCCTAATGAGGAATGAAAACACACTGTTAGAGGCAGAATGAAAAGATCAACTTCTAAACCAGTTCCCTAGTTTTATAGATTAGGAAACTGAAGTCCATAGAAGAGATAGCATTTAATTTTGATAGTTTACTTCAAATACCAAATATGGACAGAGTCCTGATGATGGACTTTAGGAGAGATGCAAAGATTAGATAAGACTCTTACATTCCTCTTATTCCTTCAAATTAATTTGTGGAGATGACACAAATAAAGAAAAATATAATACAAGGAAGGGAGCAGTCACTTTGTTTTCATAATTCCGAATTGCTCCACTGAAAATGTACTAGTGTGCCTGTTATTTCACAGTGTTGCCATTTTTGCCTATTTTGCAAGGTGTGATATGAAATCTCAGGGTTGTTATGATTTGCATTTCTCTTATTATTAGAGATTTAGAGCATTCTTTTATGTGATAATGAACATTTTACAATTCTTTTTTTTTGAGAACTATTTGTTTATATCCTTTAACCAGTCATCTACTGCTGAATGACCATTTATATGCATTTTATATATATATATATATAATGTGTGTCTGTACATGTGTGTCCATATATATATATATATATATATGTGTGTATATATATGTGTGAATATATATATACACACATATGTCCACATCCTTATTAGAGAAATTTGATAAAAAGATTTCTTCCCATTTGACCATTTCTTTTCTTCTCCAAGGTACATTAATGTTTGTGCAAAAGCTTTTCAGTTTCACATAATCATGGTTATCTATTTTGTCTTTTGTAATTGCTTCAGTCTCTTATTTGGCTAAATATATGTATCCCACTCACAGCTCCAGGAAGTATATTATCTGTTTCTCTTCTAATTTTTAATATCTTTAATATTAAAGTCATGTGTCTGTATAGAATGTGCTATAGGATATGGAATAAGTTATACTAAACCTAATTTCTGCTAGACTGATTTCCAGTTTTCCCAGCAGCTTATATTAAATGAGAAGTTTCTTTTCCTAGGTAATTTGTTTTTTGATTTTTGTTTTTTCACTTTATCCAACATTGGGTTATTGAGTTCCATCATTTCTTATTCTCCCTTGTCTAGTTCAATTCCACTAATCTATCTCTATTTTTTTTAACTAGTACCAAATGGTCAAGTTTGAGGTCCAGAAGTGCTATTCCCCCTTCATCCTTACTTTTCTTCATTTCCCCTTGATATTCCAGGTATTTTGTTGTTGTTTTCAAATATTTTGTCAAATTCTATGAAATACTCCATTGGCAATTTGATTGGCAAAGCATGAAAAGTGTAAATTTACTTTGGTAGTATGGTCATTTGCATTATATTGGCAAAGTTTTTAGTCACAAGCACCAAATATTCCTCCAGCTATTTAATTTGTTTATTTATTTTGGTAAGGCAGTTGGAATTAAGGGACTTGGCCAGGGTCACAGAGCTAGTAAATGTCAAGTGTCTGAGGCTGAAGGTGGATTTGAATTCATGTTCTTCTGAATCCAGCGTCTGTGCTCTATTCATTCTTCCACTAGCTGACCATTGGGGTTTTTAAAAAAAATTTTAAGGAGCATTTTGTAATTGAATCTATTGAAATGTTTTGTGTATTTTGTTATGATTCTCAGATATTTAATGCATTTGTAGTTAATTGGAATAGAATTTTCCTTTCTCTTATTGCTTCTTGAATTTTATTATTATCACAATCAAAATCAATGAATTGGGCTTGCAACTAAAAAAGCTAGAAAAAGAACAAATTAAAACCCCCCAATCTCAGGAATATCACAGCCAAATTCCAGAACTTCCAAGTCAAGGAGAAAATATTGCAAGCATCCAGAAAGAAACAATTCAAGTACAGTGGAGACACAGTCAGGATTATACATGATTTAGCAGCTTCTACATTAAAGGACTAGAGAGCTTGGAATATGATATTCCAGAGAGCAATGGAGCTAGGATTATATATAAATATAGACAGAGAGCATGGGCGTGAGTTGACTACAAAGGGATGATATTTTTTAATGATTAAATTAAGGCGTGAGAGAGGAATGTACTGGGAGAAAGAGAAAGGGAGAAGTGAAATGGTGTAAATTAACTGCCATAAAAAAGAGGTAAGAAAAAGCTTTTACAGTGGAGGGGAAAAGAGGGAGGAAAGAGTGAGTGAGTAAACCCTACTCTCATCAGAATTGGTTCAAATAGGAAATAACATACATCCTTAATAGGGATATAGAAATCTATCTTACCCTGCAGGAAAATAGGAGGGGAATGGGATATGAGAAGGAAGGGAGGGTGATAAAAGAGGACATATTATGGAAGGGAGTGGTTAGTAGCAAAACACTATTGATTGAAGAAGGATGAAAGGAAAGGGAAATAATGGGAGGAAATACAATTAGCAATACTAATTGTACAAAAAAACATTTGAAGCCAATTTCTCTCATAAAACCTCATTTCTCAGAGGGAACTGAGTCAAATTTATAAAAAATAAATAAATAAATGAGCCATGCCTCAAGTAATAAATGATGAAAAGATATGTAGATTCATGCCTATTCTTTGACCTAAGACACCCCTACTAGGTATGAATACCAAAAGAGATTCAGAAAAAACAGACAAAAAAAGGAAAATGACCTATATGTACAAAATATATTTATAAAAGCTTTTTTCTCAGGACTAAAAAAAAAATTAGAAATTGAGGGGATGCCCATCAATTGGAGAATGGCTTAATAAACTGTGGTATGTGTTGTGATGGAATAGTATCATTCTTTGGGAAATGATGAGCAGGATGCTCTCAAGGAAAAAAAAACACCCTAAAAGCCCTTCATGAACAAAATGAAATATACTGTATACAAAATAATAGCAATATTCTGGGAACTTTGCTGTTCTCAGTAGTGCAATCATCCATAACTACTGTGAAGGACTTATAATGAAAAATCCTATCCATCCCAGAAAAGGAACTGATTGTGTCTGAAAACAGACTGAAGCATTCTCTGTTTCTCTCTCTATCTCTCTCTTTCTTTTTAACTTAATTTTTCTTGAGGGTTTTTATTTTCTGGGCGGGAAACCTATGTTTTCTTTCACAACTTGACTGTTATGGAAATGTTTTGCATAACTTCACATGTGTTTTTTTTAATGTGGGTGGGAATAAGGGAGAGAACATAAAAGTCAAAAATCTTAAAAACAAATGTAAAAAAAAATTGTTTTGAATGTAGCTGGGGAAAAAATTAAATAAATAAATAATTATAGAATTATGCAATAAAAAAAAAGAAATGGTCACTCAAATATTTGTTACTAAAGCAAAATTCCTTTGCACAGCTGCAGATTGAGATACATCTCCAACTTAGATAATATATTTTTTATCTTGATGATTCCATCATAAGTGAGACACAAACTATTTGTAGTTGCTCTGAAAGTACCTCCCTTCAGCTCCCAGGTTGTAATAAAATTATCAATCTGTTTCCTCCCTTTTCTCTTGTGTTATTCACTATTTTAAAACCTCCTTACCTCTGACCCATTCCATTTCCTGAAGACTACTCAAGTGATTTAAAGCAGAGGTGGGAAGCCATTCTTTTCTTATGAGGCTATTGGGCATAAATAATTTAAGTCAATTTTGGGGGGAGAGGAAGGGGGAAAGAAAAAAAAGCTAATTTGATTTTTAAATTATGACATGAAACTTCAATGGTTCCATATTGCCTTTAGGAGAAAATATAAACTTCTTTGTTTGGCATTTGAAGACTTTCATAATCTGGACCCTTTCTACTATTCAAGTCTTTTTATATGTTTCTAGTCTTCCAAAAATCTGTGACTCAACTATACTATCCTATATGACATTCACTTTTCTTGATGTCTGTTACTGTTGATCATGTAGTTCTCCTTGATATTCTCTTCTTCCTAGGTTTTTGTGGTGTTACTCTCAAAGCCTTTCATAATCTGTACCCTTCCTATTGTTCTAGTCTTTTTGTGTTACTAGTCTTCCAAAAATCCATGACTCAACTGTGCTAGTTAATTGTGTAGTTCTCCTTGATATTCTCTTTTTTTCTAGGTTTTTGTGGTATTGCTCTCAAAGGTTACACACTCCTCTTATTGCTGGCTCCTCTTTCAGTTTCCTTTGCTGGATTTTCATCTAAATCATGCTTGATAACCATGAGCATCTGCCCTGAGCCTTCTTCTTTTCTCTCTCTATACTGTTTTGCTTAGTGATCTCATCAGTGACCATGGATTCCATTACCATCTCTGCAGATAATTCTCAAATCTATCCAAATGGGGCAGTGGATAGAGTGCCAAGTTTGGTGTCAGAAAGACTCATATTCTTCAGTTCGAATCTGGCATTAAGCATTTTCCAGCTGTGTGACCATGGGCAAGTCACTTGACCCTGTTTGCCTCAGCTTTCTCATCTGTAAAATGAGCTGAAGATGCTAAGTGAAATGAGCAGAACCAGTAGATCATTGCACACGGCAACAACAAGATTATACGATGATCAACTCTGATGGATGTGGTTCTTTCTAACAATGAGATGATTCAGACCAGTTCCAATAATCTTGTGATGAAGAGAGCCATCTATACCCAGAGAGAGAACTGTGGGAACTGAATGTGGACCACAACATAGCATTTTCATTCTTTCTGTTGCTATTTGCTTGCATTTTATTTTCTTTCTCGGGTTTTTTTTTTCTTCTTCATCCAATTTTTCTCGCACAGCAAAATAACTGTATAAATATGTATACAGGGGCAGCTAGATGGTGCAGTGGATAGAGTACCAGCCTGAAATCAGGAGGACGGAGTTCAAATCTGGCCTCAGACACTTAACACGTCCTAGCTGTGTGACCCTGGGCAAGTCACTTAACCCTAATTTCCTCAGCAAAAAAAAAAAGCTAAATAAATATGTATACATTTATTGGATTTAACATATATTTTAACGTATTTAACATGTATTGGATTACCTGCCATCTAGGGGAGGGAAAGGGAAGGAGGGGAAAATTTTGAACACAAGGTTTTGCAAGGGTCAATGTTAAAAAATTACCCATGCATGTGTTTTGTAACAAAAAAAAAGCTCTAATAAAAAAAAGGGAAAAAATAAGTTAAAGAAGGAAAAAATGGGAAACATTCCAGTCTTTTTGCTAAGAAAACTCCAAATGGGGTCACAAAGAGTATGACATGAATTAAAATGACTTAACAACAACAATAACAAAAAGAACCACAATCATCATTACCACTACCTCTCTCTTCACTTCCATTCTTGCAGCTCCAACTGTCTATATTGCCAATATCCTAATTGGATACCTAGTAGACATCTTAAATTTAACACATTTAAAACTGAATTCATAATCTTTCTTTCAAAAGCTCTCCTAACCTCCCTATTACTATCAAGGGTATCACTATTTTCCTATATGTCATTCTTGACTCCTCGCTTTTCTCCTGCTCCCCATATCTACTCAATTGCCAAGTCCTATTTTTTTCTATCTTTGTAATCTCATTCTTTCTCTCCTCTTCTTTCTTCTGACACTGCCACCAGGACAGTTCTTGGTTTCTTGAGTAACCAAACTTCAAAACAAAATCTTTAGATCAATGAGACATACCCCAGAAGCATGACAGTGGAACTGACTTTCAAAATACAGAAGGACAGAGAAGGATTCTGGGAAGAAAGGGCTGAAAAACAGAAGAGATTGAAGGAAAACTAGTGGACAAAGATGACATAGCCTATAAAAGAAAGGGTAGCCTTGACCTTTAGGAGCAAGCAGATCTTAAAAGGACACAATTCTTCACTTTCTGTGTGTATCCAACTGTGTAAGACTTCTAGAATTTTCTCCAAAAAAGAAAGACCAATTCCTCTTTTTTAAAAAGCACTTAGATTTCTAATTTGGTAGCTACTGATCAGTGCAGGAAGCAGCAAGTTTCTCCTGTAGAATTGCTGTGGCATCTGCTAAAAGCAAAGGCATAATCTTTTGTGGCAAAAGAAACAATTTATTGTAAGTTGCTAAGTAAATAACAGCTGTTTAATGACATCCTAGATGGGGATGGGAAGAACAGAGTTTTACAAGCTCTTTTTCTCCCTGGAAAACAAGTCTAAAAACAAAGATGACATTATATATGACATTTCTAAGATTCCATTCACAGAAAGGCCAGTGGATACAAAGTTGTCTTTCACTAGCTAGATTTGAAAAATTACAACATAGAGCAATAGAGAAATTGTCCCAGGACAGCATAAGTAAAGTGATGATTTTCTCTCTTTCCCTTTGCTCAAAGTATAAAACCAGTGTGTATCAATGTTTTTCCTCATCCTGCCTTACTTTGTATTTATGATAGTACTATATCCTTTCTATACATAACTTATCTTTAATTTCTTCTGTTTTTTAAAAAACAGTTGAAATCACTTTGCACAGATATTCTTCACAGGGTAACTAATTTACCTCTCCTTTATTAAAAAGCATCCTAGTGAAAAGCAATAGAGCACTAGATTTGGAGAAAGGAGTACATGGGTATAAAAGCTGTTTCAGACATTCTGTGATGCTGGACAAATTATTTAAATCCTCCAGCCTCATTTTTCTTAATTTATTTTTATTAAAGCCTTTTACTTTCAAAATAATATGCACAGATAATTTTCAACATTCACCCTTGCAAAACCTTGTATTCCAAATTTTTTCCTTCCCTTCTCCCTATCCCCTCCCCTAGATGGCAAGTAATCCAATATATGTTAAACATGTGCAATTTTTCTATACATATTTCCACAATTATCATGCTGCACAAGAAAAATCAGATCAAAAAGGAGAAAAAATTAGGAAGAAAACAAAATGCAAGCAAACAACAACAAAGAGTGAAAATGCTATTTTGTGATCCACACTCAATTCCCATAGTCCTCTCTTTGGGTACAAATGGCTCTCTTCAACACAAGACTATTGGCATGGTCCTGAATCATCTCATTGTTGAAAAGTTCCATGTTGGGGCAGCTAGGTGGTGCAGTGGATAGAGCACCAGCCCTAAAGTCAGGAGGACCTGAGTTCAAATATGGTCTCAGACACTTAACATTTCCAAGTCACTTAACCCCAACTGCCTCAGCAAAAGAAAACAAAAGAGCCACGTTCACCAGAATTGATAATGATATAATCTTGTTATTGCCTTCTACAAAGATCTCCTGATTCTACTCACTTCACTTAGCATTAGTTCATGTAGGTCTGTTCAAGCCTCTCTGAAATCATCCTACTGATCGTTTCTTACAGAACAATAATATTCCATAACATTCATATACCATAATTTTTTCAGCCACTTTCCAATTGATGGGCATCCATTCAGTTTCCAGTTTCTAGCCACTACAAAAAGGGCTGCCACAAACATTCTTGCACATGTGGGTCCTTTAAGATCTCTTTGGGATATAGGCCCAATAGAAACACTGCTGGATCAAGGGGTATGTACAGTTTGATAGCCCTTTATAGCCTCATTTTTCTTATCTATAAAACTAAGAGATTGATTTCAATGTCTTTTTCAGTTCTAAATCTATAAAGATGTTCAGTTTAAGAGAATTTTCCTTTGTTGCTGTTGAGCATATTACTTTATGCATCAAATGTTTTATTTTCTTTGCTTTTCTTTGCACTTATGTAATATTTTTAATGATAATACATTTAGTTATGATACATCCATTCTCATTTTAATAACTCAATCCAGTAAGCATTTTTAAAATAGCTACTATGTGCAAGGAGCAGCTAGATGTTGCAGTGGATAGAGTTCTTCTAGGTTTCAAATCAGAAAAATTTAACTTCCTAAATTCAAATTAACTGTATGACCCTGGACAAATCATTTAACTCTTTTTGCCTCCATTTCTTCATCTGTAAAATGAGCGGGAAGAGAAAATGGCAAACTACTCCAGTATCTTTGCAAAGAAAACCGAAATGGAGTCACAAAGAATTGGACACAACTTGTGCAATCATATAAAACATATTTCCATATTATCATTTTGTATAATAAAATTTGAACCAAAAACAGTAAGTAAAAAATAGTATAATTCAGTTTGCCCTCATACTTCACCAGTTCTTTCTCTGGAGATGGATAGTATTTTTCATCATGAGTCTTTGGGATTGTTATCGGATCATTGAATAGCTGAGAATAGCTGAGTCATTCACAATTGATCATCAAACAATGTTGCTGTTTCTGCGTACACTGTTTTCCTAGTTCTGCTCACTTCACTGCATCAATCCAAGCAAATCTTTCCAAGTTTTATGAGACCATACTCCTTGTCATTTCTCATAGCAAAATAGCATTCCATCACAGTAATATACTATTTCTTCAGTCATTCCCCAATTGATGATCATACCATCAAAGGAAACTGAGATTGTAGGGAAATGGAGAGGGGTCAAATGCCACAGATGTTGTGGTTGTAGAAATAATAGGATTTAACAACCATTTTGATGTAGTGGATGAGGGAGAGGGAAGAGTCAAAGAAATTTCCAGCTTAGATGCTTGGGTAAAAAGGGTAATTATCAGTTAAGGTAGGGAAGTTGAGGGAGGGATAGGTTTTTTTAGGGAAGATGTTGAGTATAGTTTTCAACTGTTTGAGTCTGAGTTGCCTATAGTCACTAATAGATATAGATTTGACTCTCATTTGGATAAAGATTAGGGTTTTATATTTCTATTTTGCACTTTGAGAAAATTTTGTTCTCAATAGTATTTTATTTTTCCAATTACATCTAAAGATAGCTTTCAACAATCATGTTTTGTAAGATTTTGAGTTCAAATTTTTTTCTTCCCTCTCTTATCTCTTCCTCCCTGAAACTTCTAGCAATCTGATATGTTATACATCACAGTACAATCATTTTAAACATATCTTCATATTTCTTGACAATATTTCTTAAGAAAATGGGTTTCAGGCTGTGTTAGCAAATAAGATGGCTAGAAAGTAACACATGTCTATGAGATGGACAAAATTTTTTTACAAAACAAAACTTTGATTCTCTGAGATTCAGTCTTCTCAATAGGTAAAATGGGGTTGATTTGCCTCACAGGCTTTTTTGAAAGCTCAAATGAGATAATAATTGTGTTTTTCAAATCTTAGAGTTATAAAATGAGTTTGAGTTGCCTATTGTCACTAATAGATATAGACTTGACCCTCATTTGGATAAAGGTTGGAGCTGGATATTTCTATTTTGCACCTTGACAAAAATTTTTTCTCAATAGTATTTTAATTTTCCAATTACATCTAAAGATAGTTTTCAACATTCATTTTTATAAGATTTTGAATTCAAAAACTTTTTCCCTCCCTCTCATTTCTTCCCTCCTCAAAACTTCAAGTAATCTCATATAGGTTGTATATCACAGTACAATCATTTATACATATCTCCATATTTCTTGACAATATTTCTTAAGAGAATGAGTTTTATGTTGTGTTAGCAAATAAGATGAATAGAAAGTAACATATGTCTAAAATTCAGCTTTCTAGATAATAGCTATGGGTAGGCATATTTAAAAAAAACTGATTTTCTGATATTCAGTCTCCTCCTAGGTAAAATGGGGTTAATTATAGCATTTGCCTCACAGGTTTTTTTGAAAGCTCAAATGAGATAATAATTGTGCTTTTCAAATCTTAGAGTCATAAAACTGTGTACACTCTTTGACTCAGTAATACATGCAAATATTAGCTTGGTTCCCATGATGAACTGGGAAAAAGGAAGATAACCTATATGTTCTAAAATATTTAAAGCAAGAAAAAGCAAAACTTTGTTTCTTAACTTTAAATTGCCTGGCCTCCATTTGCTCATCTGTACAACTTAGAGTTGGCCTAAATATGCTGAAGTGCATTCAAGCTTTAATTTTGAATTTAAGATGTTATGGTGTCTTTTTCTGTCTTTACCTTATTACAGAAAGCAGGCAGCAGTCTCGCTCTTAAAACTGAGCCTCAAGAGTTTACATAACTTTCCAGTGACCCCAGTTTTTTTTTCTTTTTAAACAACATATATATATTCTGTGATAACAAACTGATGTTCTAAGTGGCTTGTTATAGGCAGTGGAATTGTTTCATCAGAGTCTACCTGTCTCCTTGGGCCCATGGCACAGAAAAATGGAGAAATTGCATTCTGTTGTGACCAAGACTCTTAGAAACCCATAGAATTTGTACTTCATGGCTTTTTAAATGGGTTTGCTATGTCATTTTGGAATTTTTCCTAGAAACAGTTTGTAATAAAGAATATCCCACAGACAGGATATGAGAGATTAAATTGGTCTTCCTGCCCCCAAACTCTATATTGGACTTAATGATTTCTAAAATCCCTGCCAACTTTAAATATCTGTGAGCTTACAATTAAATTTAATGAAACATACACTAAACACCTATGGTTTGAATTAATAAATAAAACTAAAAGTTGGTTTTATGAAAAAATCAACAAAATAGATAAATCTTTAGGATTTAGAAAAAGGAAAAAGGAAAATCAAATTGTTAGTCTCAAAAATGAAAAGGGAGAACTTTCCACCAATGATGGAGTTCTACCAAATTTCTTTTATAACACAGACATGATATTGATACCTAAATCAGGTAGGATGAAAACAGAGAAAGAAAATTATAGACCAATCTCTCTAATGAATATTGATGCAAAAATCTTAAATAAAATATCAGCA